>DWPA01007023.1:0-10608 GCA_018251375.1 Calpodes ethlius | reverse complement strand
ATATACCATTTATAATGCCACTCATAACATCTACATATCGCTACGTTTCATGAATACTAGCACAAATATTTTTTTTTTAAAAGACTGTTTATAACACAGCCTATTCGAAAATAGCGCTTATATCATGCTCATTAAAACAAAAGTCTTATTATGAATGAAATAAGCACTATTTTTGAATTGGCTGTGTTATAAACTGTGTTTTTGTAAATTTTGATTTGTGCTAGTATTCATGAAAAACAGTGATATATCGTTACCATAATTATCTCCTTTTCGTAATCAAGAAAATAATTCATACTAGTCTATACGAAGTAAAACAAGCTCATAATAAAAATACTATTCTTAATCTCTTTACCACGATTTTTATTTAAGTAAGTTGTGCCCTACCTGCCTAATCCTCAGATACAATTAAATCCTTATACCATTCCACTTAGCGATAAGGAATATTTAAATGGCATTTCTGTATCAGTCAGGATGAAACCTTACCATCGAGGCGTCGGTAAAATTTTATCTCCTACATAACTTTATATTGTTTTATCTTAACACAATATTGGCGAATACATAAAAAGATCCTAACTACAACAAAGATTTCTCATTTTCCATTCATCCTTTAGAAATACCCTTAATTAACTCTAACTAGATCGCTAATTAACTCTGAACATTTTTCATTTCTCCTGTTTTGTCTTTACATCTTGTCGTATTAAATCTATTATCTACAAAATATTGTAGTCTTAGAAGAACAGTTAATAAAAGGGTCCCATCTCTTTCTTATTGAATGATAACGCTTTCGTGACATCTCTAGTATTAAGGACATGGGAAGCATACGTCAGTCTTCATAGAAGGAAATTCGATCTTTCGACAGTATTAAATCAATCCCATCAACTAAATTGAAATGACCTACAACAGAGAATAATTTAATAAAATTTCTTCATGTTTCAACCTTTAATAACATTCAATTATTAGTATTATGTGATGTGTATGGGTATAAACTTGTTTTCGCCCTAAGTTTGATTGGCAGACTTAATATTGTATAAGATGAATGTCGATAAGCAAAGAGGCTTTACGACAGCGAGTAAAAGATTTCATAAAAATGCTACTACTAGTCATACTTAATAGATTACGTATTTAAAAATATTATTCTCACGAGAAGACCAGTGTAATTGCTCACCACCCTGTGTGCTTAAAAAGCATAAACTTTTTAAAACTGCATAACATAGCCCTATTAGTCTATAATGTGTGAGTCACAGAATATATGGCTTGTATTAAAATCCAGTAAACCGGCTTACTATTAAAAAGTAAAACAATAAAAGTACAACGATTTTTTTATCTACTTTACGATATTATATTACATTAACTTCGCATAAGGATGAAGCTCGTAACTTGGCATAATTATACACTACATCACTGGCGTAAAATGAAATAGCATAATAAATATTAAGCTATTATTATACAGTAATAACTATGATATTGCTCACTCATAAATATTGTTAGTTTTGATGTTTGTATGTCGCATGTTTACGAGTTATAATTCGATTCTTTTTTATTTCTTTTTATTTTATATATACTACATCTATTAAAATATTATAGTTGATATGTTGATAGTATATATAATATAGTTGATATGATAACTCACATAGTAATTCACTATAATTCATAACGCAAAATTCGCTCTTCCGGAAATTAGAAAAAGCCGTTATAATTAAGATGGATAATAGATAACGATCTTGGATGAAAATATATCAGATGTCTCCATCACAATTAACAGAAGAATAACGTTAATCTTACGGTATAAAAATCCGGTATTTGTGTGATAACGTGAGGAAGTGATAACATGCGATGTCAAAATTAATTTCCTTGGCCATTAAGAAGGTATCTTAATAACGGTCTGCAAATTTGTATCACCGATTTTTTGTGAATGTAGCCAATGCAGGAACGTATCAACAAAGTTGTTACATATTAAACACGTTAGTAGATTACAATACGTATTAATACTTATGAGTAATCAATTAATTATCAGTAGATATTGATAAGAGTGTGTCCACGTGAGTTTTGTAAAAACCTTTGATAAATTTTACGGCACTTTACCTAATAATTCAATCATATACTTGTTAGAATGTTCTCACAAGGTCTCATGCGCCAATTTTACTGTTCAAGTACAAATTTATACTTAACGTAATTTCGGAGTTTTGGAAATAATTTATTAATTTTAGTTCGAATATTCTTCATAAATTCTGAATGACACACTTTCATAATATAGATAATGAGCTTGTAATGCCATTATCCATGGATATTTGTGAGAAACCTCAAACAAAAGTAATCAGTTTGTAAGTTCGTTAGTATTAAATGTTAATAAGAATATCAAATAGTACATCATTGTTAGTAAAAGGGCCAAAGAGAGGACTGCCAGTATGGGTTAGTCCTGTTGGTTAATATTACTCCAGTTATTAATCGTTAGTATTTTTCTACTCGAAGCTGTCATAGATGCGTTATTATACCTGAAGACAGATGTTTGCATATTGTATAAATGTACCCGTAAACCAACACCCCTTCAACCGGAACACAATTGCTTATAAGACAGTTGCTCAGTGCCACAAAACCTGAGCTGGTATCTGTATACTATTTTTATGAACGTCGATATAAGTGGTAGAAAATTTTAGATGAGACCATTCATAATATGCCATAGTTAGAATCCGTAACATACAGCTTATCTATGACGCGTTAACGTGTCATCGAGAGACGTGCCTCATACCCCAATGTCTAATATGGAAATCATTAAACATTTGTAGTCTGAATTCAGAACGAAGGTGGTAGTCAGCCAGGTAAATCTATTACCGAGTAATCTATATTCGGTTCAATGAAACCTTTTACTAATAAGATTACATCGTCTAAAAATAACATGAGAATAATACTTCTGTAATACCAGAATCCGTTATCCTTTTAAGGTTTTATTTCTCAAAACGTTAAAACAAGTTTTTGATTATTGAAAGATAGAAAGCTAATTGCATCAGAATCAGCCGGTTTTCAAACAATTTTTACGTCTTATTTTCCCCTTTTCACGAATCCTTTCTTAATACTCCCCTATATTATACAAGGTACTGCTTTATAAAGTTTGATGCCTCTAGGACCTCCGGTTTAAACAGTCCATTTTGTGTAGAGGTGTATACTGTAAAGCGAGGTTAAATTGTCTGTTATGTTTGTTTCTACTAGAGAACTTTTAGTTCTAGAGAAGTTCTAGAATTTTGTAAACTCAATACCTCTCTACCACTAAATCGTAAAATAATAAACATCTATTACAATATTTTTTCATTACTCAAACATGACGTCATGCTAGTATCACACCGTCATATTCCAGCCATTTTTCCTCTATGGAAAGTTTTTGTTGGAAAAAATCTGAATTCAAACACTTAATCACATATCGAAAAAAATTCCAAGCTTCGTCGGTCATCTTATAAGGGAAATTCTTGGAAGGTCCCAAAACATCACGTTGGGTGCTGACTCTTTACATACTTTTTACACAAGGCTTGGGACTGCGTGACTAATCCATAATACTATACCCGCAAAGCTTAATAAACAATATTGATATACTTACATTTGAAATTACGCAAATTCATCCAAGTAAATACTGTATAGCGATTTCTAAACGAGGATATCCGCAAAGTTCATCTTATATTTTGGGAGCAGTCAATAAATTGATAATAATAGATGGGCAATACAGTTCGGCGGGTTGTAGGTATTGTGTAGCGGGGTGTGTGCGTTCTGGGGTGGACAAAATCAATAGTCCGAACCTACGAATAGCTACCACTACATTCAAGGAATCTGCACACATTGCGAATCTTATTTGGCTCATATTATCTGTCCACTTACGTCGAACGCAGGTGGTATTGGCAGCTATCACCTATCTTAATGCAAAAAGGGTATTAAAAACGATTCAAATATGAATAGGTTTGCTTTGCGTTGGTAATTTTCATGACAAATCATTTTTATCTCGCTTATTTAGTTAACTATTACTTACATTTAAGCTCTGTCGTACTTATTTAGCAAGTCATTAGATAGAATAGAGCCATCACTTTGGAAATGATTAACAGGATAACGTAACAAAAAATAGTAATATAAATGAGAGTTATCTTGTAAATTTATCATTAAGTCATGTACAATTAGATCTTTTGTTTTTTCTGTTCTGCATAAACGTTACAACGGTATCGAATTGTTTAGACATATTTACTTTTGAAATAATTTGAAAATTATGGTTAAATATATTCAAAATAAGAGACTCATACTTAAACGGTCAACTATCAATCATACGAGTATCTCCGCTACAGTTAAGTATATAAAATGTATGTCACATTGCGGATACCAAGAAAATACCCTAATAATAAATTTGCATAGTAATGTTGGTAGCCGTTATGATAGGATTGAGTCCGTCTTAATTAACAAAAACAGTAGGTAGGTAGTGAAATGTCAATACGTAATACGTGGGCTCTGCATTCGAAGGAAGCAAGAAGAGTAGGTCCTCTCATATTAAACCGTGCACATTTCTTATTCGTAGTATAGAGGTCAGTGACTTTAGTGAGTATATCCCCGGTATTGCATAAATCGTTTCTATTTCAACAAATGCGCCATTAAAAGCCATATTGTTAGTACGTATTTAAAGCGGTCATTAAGTTACAATAATTGATAAGTAATAGTTACTTATATTTTGAGGCCTGTTAGAAAAATTTATAGACATTAATAAATGTCATGTTTCTCGCAAAGATATAAAGATAAAGTAATATATTATAATTGTCATTGTATATTACCCAGTTGGCGTCTGTTTCGAATAAATTTCATCTGAATATCAAAGAGGCAGGCTGACGAACGGTGATCCGTGGCTCGGCCGGACTCGTTTGAATGTGGCACTCTAAAACGCCGCTTTGCCAGTGTCACTGTCCTCCGTTGACCACTTTAATATATAATTAAAAATACTTTCTTAATAAACGTTTTACGTTAACTTACTTTATTAACAGGTGTTACGAGGAGCACAATTAGTACGGAAAATTTTAATTGAGGTTACTTTGCGACAATTATTTGTTTATGAGTAAAGTAAATCGTGTACATCCTTGATCAGTATAGCCGATTTAAAAAATAAGGTTTTCAATTGGAGACAACTGTATGTTATTATAACTGTAAAATATTCATTTATCACCTATTAGGGTTTTCAAACAAATATAAAAAAATATGTAAGTATGTTTATTGTTGTTGGTACACGGATTACTCGGAAACTAGGAATCGTATTGCAAGATATATCTTTTTATATTGGTCTGCGAGTAATACAAGAAGAATTATTATCAAGAAGTTTTTCTTGTGATAGCACATTCCTAGCTGGTATTAATAACCCGGGCCGTTACGCGTTATGGCCATATCATAAAATGTACTTAAACGATTTTGATGACACATTTATATTGCCTAAGTTAAATTCAAGGAAGTAAGCATTAAAACAAAAATTGAATTGAATTCCTCCGACAAAAGTGCATACATACCTAGACATGTAAAGATTTTATATTTGTTTAACAACCATAATATGATCATTAGTGAATATTCTATAATGTTACATACAATGTAATGTTCTTCAGTAATGTAGTTCATGCACGGATTTATTTTTTAGTTAATTTTGTAATATTAAAAACCTGTAATCGAGCAGTTATTATGGTAAATGACATATGGTCGTCTTTTACACCAGAACTACACGTGTTACCGTCCAGCACGAAATTGAAGAATTTAAATTTCAGTGCCCTTTAATTCAGTCTTCAACAATGAAATGTTTAAAATAAATTTACCATTAACTTTACAGAATTTTGAAGTATAAAAGATAATTATAGTATAAATGATAATAAAACAGTAAGATAAGTATAGTCATAATAAAAGAGAAAGAAAAGAAGAAGTAAAGACCTCTAACATTAAGTTCAAATCATCGAGTGGTAACCAGGCGGCAACGAACCCTGGCCAAGATAGCCTCCGCATTCGTTCAGATCATAACCATGGAATTTGCTTGGCTTGCATTCAAGGACGGATTAAACCTTATTCCACTGTTACACCTACATCTTAAGGCAGTAATTAACGCGCTAACAATGACACAATGCAGATGTGACAAACAGTTTATCGCGTTATCTATGGCGCTGATTGACATTCTAATTAACGGGAAATAAAATTATGTAAAGAATTTTGTTAATATAGGCAAACTAAGAACTAACGCGTAAATAAAGATGCAACTGAACGCAAAAGTTAACAGTAATCTTAACGTGTGGAAAGATCATGAGATACTACGTAATACTAAGTAAATAGTTTTTCAGCCGAAAGGGTTCGTGTAGGTATGCTTTGTAGGTATATGCATTGCGAAACCGTGTAACTAAATTAGTCCCTTGTGCCATTACGTATTGTGAACTCTTGAACAAAATTACGTAGGACGCGGTTGGAAATTGCATAAGTGTCCTTTAGTGGCAAAGTTTAACTTTCGTATTTCGGCTTGATAATTCAGACCTAGCTATTATAACTATTATTTTTAAAAATATATTTTTTTAAGTTATCGTCAATACTACTTTATTTTTAATTACTTATATATACAATTTATAATATGTACTTGGTAAATTAAACATTTTACTTGTGTTATTAAGAGCCTTTATTTTAACTAACCGTTAAAAGTTTTATTAATACATACATGACATGTATTACTCAATATGAATGTAGCATAATATATTAATAAGAAGTATTTTTGTTGAACTGAAACCATGCGTAATTTCGGCCATATTCGGGCGGCCTAGATTATTGACCCCAAACCCATCAGTATATCAGTGTGTTGTGAAGAAAACAATATTAAATATTTTTTTAGTTTTATTTGTCTTTTTCTATTATTTATGTCTCAAAATACAAATTAAATTAAATCCCAAAATTGTATCAGAAGTATTTTCCCCTTATGTAATGTTATAAAGACTTATCATAAATAATCAATATATCAATTATAAAATAATATAATTGTAGTGACTATTAATTTAATAATAAAAAAACTGGTCAAGTGCGTGTTGGATCACATGTAATGTAGGGTTCTGCAGTTCTGCGTTATTTTCTATTTATCTTCTTTTCCATTAAAGTTAATTATTATTGTTATAAACGTACTTGCCTATTTTCTATTTCTTACTCAGTTCTTTTTTCTAGACGTTAACTTGAAAATACCAAGTAGCCGTGATTAAAAGTCAACATATCGATGACAGAAAGCAATCTTGCTGTAAGTTGTCAAATAGCAACTTTTTATTACAGACATAAACGTTGCAGAATTTCAGAAACAAAATCCTAACTTTTGACCTATCCACGCTTTTAACTTCATATTTAGAGCAAAGTATTCATGAATACTCTGCTACAATTACAATTAGAAGTAAAAATGCCTCCTGATCTCTTGTTTTTAACCTATCTACAACGAAAGTAATTGTTACAGGAAATTAAATTAAATACGTCGTAAGCGATTTTCCGTTCATTGTACAAATATGAGACCTAGATGAATCGATGGAGTATTTTTCTGAATCCAATGGTATATGTGTATAACATACTTTGGGTATTTTGGGTACAATAGCAAAATTGCTTTCTGGCGTCCAATTATAATAATTCCGTAAATTTATTCACATCAAGCCAACTATTAAGCTGACAGTGGGGGGAGAAGAGGAGGATAGTTGACTGTAACTAATAATAAACATTTTAGGCTTATTATTTCGCAAATAAATTCCTAAATCGGAAACTAAAGTAGACTATACATTATACTCTGTACTATGAAGATAGATAATAAAATATTCATCACTATTATATTGTATACACAGGGTACTTACAACCTAAAATAATATATATTTTAAGTTAGTCACAGATTCCTACTACTTATAGAAAGGCACGACAAAAATATAAGACCTTAACATAGATAAACATGCTATGGATGAAAAAGATTAGATTTTGCAGCGTCTGGTTTTTTTAAACATTCCTAAAAAAAAAGATACAGTCCTGCATAATTGGAGATACCAGTAAATCTGGAGTACCTGTTGCTGTGGTGCGTTTAAATCAATCTCACGTTACAAGATACTCGTGTACTTAACGTGAAGTCGAAGAGATCTTATATTATAAATTTCCTGCATCTCTGGTGTTGCATGTGGACATGATTAGTGTCCTGTTTTCACGCATCGTGTTCGCTTTATTTATTTGTGTTTCGTAAGATGAATGGTTTTGTAAATTTTTACCTTCCTCTTGTATGCATTTTGCATAATTAATTTATTTGGTACTCTCCAAATAATAATTAGTGGCGACGTAAGAAAAATAATACAGTGAACATTTTAAATAAGTTAAGATATTATTTAAAAGGAATCTAATTCGGTTGAAAATAGCAATTATTTTATAATTGGCATACATCCAAGACAATTGACTGACCGCATTTTGCTTCGCTAATCTGTACGTTTTAATGTTTCTAATATCACTATTTAGGTTTGAAGTCCCGGTACATCAACATTGCATATAATTACATGATCTTGTATTTGATAAGTCTTATCTTTCTAGTGTATCCGATCTTGACGGGTTACGTCAAATTAAAGCTATCAAATCTGGGAATAATGCAAAAAAGTATTTCAATACGAATACGATGCCCATTTAGTATTTATAATTTTAGTTCCGGTAGAAATAGTTAAAGTTTAAACCAGAGCGACCTACTTCAAGATTTGTTCTCGTAATTCAGAAGGTCTATAACATTTATTCAACCACTTCCACGATTGGTGGAACAACTATTAGACAAGCCAAGCGTCGGAAGTTCATATCCCGCCCGAAGGCTCCCGACATGGCTTAAAGACTACCATTTTACGATAACAACCGACACTGAAGTTCAGATCGGTTTTTGCTGCTACCGGTTAACATAAACTAAATTAATCAGTTAATGTAGGATTTCGATGACTTACATTATTATTACTATTATTACAAACAGGAAGGATTTGTTTTTTTGTTCGTATTGAAATGGCTCGTATTGGAATTCTTTGTTATAAGGGAAATTAAAAATCAATAAATTGGGAATATCTATATAATCTCTAATACTGTAATGCAAGATGTATAAAAAATAAATTTTTAGTTACATCGCGTGCACTATGAAAGCTATTGATAATAAAAAAAAAATATATACAACAGTATTAAAAAAGATACAAAAATAATACTGCATTCCCTACACATCCCTATGCCATGCGACTTCAATATGAAATTTAAGTATTGTTTGTTGTAAGTTTAGCCTTTTAGCTTTTTTTTACTTCTGAGTTATTGGCACAAGGCAAAAGGCACAATTGTATAATCAATATGTATTATCGACGAACAACGGCGTTACGAGATCGTTTTTCGCTGATGACGTATCGGGTAAATTCGATTCAATTTTAAAGTACAGCGAGTCCAGTACGTGTACGTAAGTGATTAAATTTTCACGTAGCCAAGCGTACTACGTAAACGTAATAGTGAACGTTAGTAAACAGATTCACCACGCTTTTCTTCTTGACGCGTTTTTGATACTGACGCCTTTACGAATAAGCATAGACAACAGTGATATTTAGCCATATTGGGGCATTTCAAAAACTTGACCCCAATCCCAAACCGATATACAGGGGTATCGTTATAGGGGACATACACCGGACCCCCTGTTTCTTGGCAGGGATTTACGTACAAATTATAATAATACGTCATTAATATTATTAATATTTTTGTGAAACCTGCCTGGCTAGCTACCACTCCCTTGCTTGAAAATCAATGCTTTTTGTGGTGGTGATGTGCCGTTGGTGTTATTGATGTCAATGGACCATGGGGCCCATTTACAATCAGTTGGCTCGTCTGCTAGTTTGTCGGCATTTTTTATTTTTTGCACAAAAAAATCACCAGTTTTTCTCGTTCACTTATAAAAATTAAGATCACATCGATTTCTCTATCAAGTGATCCAATCAATTTGACATTTGTTCAAGATCATTTTGATATTTTACGTGAAGTACTCGTATCTATTCATGTTATGTTTACGGTTTTATTTTATTTTACATTTCTAGTTAATCCTCTTATAGTAGATGAATCATTTCCTATACAGTTCTGCGCATAAATGCGAATTGAAATTGAAGACAGCGCAGGGTTCCCGGCGCAGACAAAAAATACGATGAAGCTTAATGGAATATTTAATTTAATAATGTTATATTTATGCAAAGTCAGAAGTCGTTAAACAGGCTTAAAAAGTAGGATGCAAGTACCCAGTGGGCTGGTCAAATAAAAAAAATATATCTACGCCCACTACAGATAATAAATATAGCTACATATAAATGTTCTAGAGATACGGATTTTTGTTGAGTAAAGACACCAAGAGATTATTATTATTTATTCAAAAAGTTAAGCTATAAATAAGGCTTTATTATTTGATCTATATACTTTAACTAAACTATATCAACACTATAAAACAGCAACTCAATGAAAATTTAAAACTCGTGCAGTTTGATTGGCGGAACGCCCTTCGCGTTGATGTTCAATTAAATTTTGTGAAAATTGAAGCACCTTTTCCCCACCACAATCACGCTATGTTTTCAGTGGGATGTACTTTGTTTCTAT
>DWPA01007022.1:0-10608 GCA_018251375.1 Calpodes ethlius | reverse complement strand
AGCCGCATAATTTTTAAACTACTAAAGCCTGTTAACACATAGATATGATATTATTTGTGTAATAGTGGAGTAATAAGTTTATTTATTCATTTATTTTTATTTATTGATAACATCGCACCAACAAATCACACACCAATCTCATTTATATAGCTCATGCTCTATTTTAAACTGTTTTAAAATGTTTTCTAAATTAAAGGTTTAAAAAGCCTGCCGAGAAGATAAGATAAACAATACATAAAGATAAATTTAAATATCTTAATTTATATAACGTTTAACTTTAATCATTACTTTAAATGTAATTTAATAACAATAATAAATAATTGACCTAATAAGATCTTTTATATTTACAAAATATATTGATAATAAGTTGCCAATGATTTTATAAAAGATGGCGCTACGGTACATTTTAATCACGCTATGAAATTTCTATACAAGCTTTTCATACACAATTCCAACGTTAGCATAGCCGAAATCAACCACTCATGCGTTATTGCTTGAAGTGCATGTATTGTTGGAAATAAGTATCTCTGGTCGGATTCACGTACATCATAGTATTAAGTTGTATTGTATGTATACAAACGTTTAGCGCAAATTACTTCTTCACGGGCACTTAGCATACATTTGCATGTAGATTTAGGTCAAGTGGGAGAGCTCCGGCGATCATGTCTAGTGCCATAATGAGTCTAATTTATTCAAACGACATTCAAGGAAAAACTGCGGTGGCTGTATTCAATATTTTTTTCATTCAGCTTTTTTAAATTACTAATATTGTTTTCATCGCAATTAAAAGATTAATATACAAGCGGGTTCATTTGATGGGACCTAGGTGCGGAGTGATCCTACATACCTATGAGTGATATTTCAGATTCGATAACGTAGTGATTTTTTTTCTAGGTTTTTGATGTATTATTTGTGTAATTGCATGCAATTTGTGCCATCACATTCGTGCTATCTTTGATCACGTGTGTATTAGCATTTTTATTACAGTTTGGAACAAAGTTTTCTCAAATGATTATCATACTTTTATTTCGTTAATTTATTGCCCATTTAAAATATCTCCTCCAATTTTTAGGGTACCATGATCCATGTTTAAATCTAAGTTATCGAGTGCACATTTCTTCTTATTAGGGGTACTCACAATAAACGATTACTTAGCGATTAGAAGTTAGATATAAACGGCGAACTGCTAAATGCTAAATAGCTAATAGTTTAGTCGTAACCAAGATTTTTGCAATGAAATCAGAATATCAGCGTAGGAACTACATTATACCAATCAATGGACTGGATGGAATGAATGCACGGCCCCGTAGCCAAGTCGGTACTGACCCTGCCTGCGAAGCGAGGGGTCCTGGGTTCGATTCCTGGCCGGGGCAAATATTTATGTGACGGATAAATATTTGTTCTCGGGTCATGGGTGTTAGTGACGTGTTATTTGTGTTGTCCGTGCCACCTGCGACACAGGGAATCCTGCTGCGGGGGTATGAGTGTGTTAGCGTTTATTATTAATTGGTAAAACTATTAAGGAATTAGATTCGTACTCATAACGATTAGTTAATTGATTAATTACTCGTACTATGTAAATGCGGCCATGCGGACATATGGCTCATGTTACAATAGTCGTATTGAACGACACAAAAAACGAATTGTTATATATGAATTCCTCCTGCGCTCGGGTCTCCTCACAAAATGTGAGGGATATTAGCCCCAACAAGTGCGGATTGATAAACATCACATATCTTCGAAAATATTATGGAGATCTCCCGGGTTTCCTTACGAAGTTTTCCTTCACTGAATAAGTTCAAATTGACTTGTAATACACACACAACTTTTTGATAATTAGAGGTGCGTTCAGGATTCGAACACACGCCCCCACGTTCGGGAAGCCAGCTACGAACACGTAGGCCATCATTGCTTGAGAACTGTATACACACACTGGAATTTCTGTGTACGTCCGGGTAGCTTAAAGCTTAAAGGTGCTGTGACATATTATTTTATAACTGCAATGCAAAACTTGAATTATAATGCTATGTTTCTGTCTTTAATTTCAATTAAGAAACTGTACTTGTTTGGAGAATGTGACAGTGACGCTTAAAAGAAGCTGAGTAGAGAGATTAGTTAAAATGGAGTGTTGAAACAAAAGCTTTTGCTGCACAAAAACGACGTTCGTGGCAAACTTGTTGCTTTTTCTTTGCTCATGGTCTTCTTAGTTGCAAGAGAGCTGTTCTCAGCGTGTTAAATAAACTCAGAAAATAACCTAACGTTACAAATATATTTCCAAGTAAATTTTTTACCTCTCATGTCAGACGTAGCAGTGATGGCCAGATCGAATGTTGGTCTCCCGAAAGACAGGGTATGAGTTCAAACCCTGCGCACACTTGTATTTATCTAAAATTATGTGCGTATTATAAGTTACTTGTCACTTGCTTCAGTAGAGAAAAACAATCCACACTTCTGAAGATACACCTTTAAGTGTGTAGATTTTCAGGAGTTCAAACTGCTCGGCTAACATTGCGTATATCGCATAGGGCCGCTGTTATGAACCTATAAATGTAAAATATTCAGACTTAGAGAAATTTGGGCGTATTCCAAAAGGAATTTCTCAATATCGCATATCTATTTAAACGCAATAGAAGAGACCGTCGTAGACTATACAACACAGCGAGACTGATAATATTAATTATGTTTCCCAAAAATCTGACCAGTATACCAGTAAGGGTATTCAAAAACACTATGAAATACTTTAATATTTTCCAAAACAAAGCATTCCCGTTTCGTTTTAATTAATCTACACTTAACAACGGGAACAAAACCGGACAAGGACATTCGCAATAAATAAGAACAAAAGATATGAAAAATGCGCCGCCATACCGCCCGCTACTGATTTTTACATTCCGTCGCCTTTGTTAAGAGTTCTTCAAGAAATTCTAATATAAGACCAAAAACGAACGCCCATTAAAGTATATAAATAAGTCGTATAACTACGGGCTAGATTTGCATCAGAATAACACTTTTAAGAGCTTATAAATACAGATAAATTAATAGTTTTAAACTAATATTATAAATGCGAATGTGTGTTTGTTTGTCCTTATTTCATGGAGCTCTTTAAGGTGTGATTTTTGGTTTGGAAATAGTTGGACAACGACTATTTTTTACCGCGAATAATCATGTCATTCCTGTAGAAAGGTTCCTGTATGATGTGTAATTCAGCAAAATGAAAGAAAATATTAAATTTGTTGATAAGAAAGCGTTGCCTAGCAACCAATGATAGAAAGGATTGACAACCTTTTTATTGGTGTTCTTCTCTCGCACGTGTTCGAAGCCACGGGAAACATGTAGTACTCGTACATTTATAATGCAAATATTTGGTAATTGTACTATTTACCAATGAAGAGTTCTCTCGTCTAGAGCCAATCCCAAGTAATGTATCAGGTTACACTTATCATGATAATACATTGTCAGGGGAACTTAAGGAATGTTTCATATTTCAACATCTTAGTTTAAGAGGTGGTAATTCCGAATCAGCTTGTAAGATTTGGAACAAAGAAACATATCAAGAAAGAAACAAAAATTGCAAGTAATAAAAGCTTTTAATTATCAACTCATGTTAGCATAATTATGTTATATGTAAATCCAGGTTCATAAAATATTCATTTTAATGCAAATAGCATGTGAATTTCTTCATTATCTGCACATCCCTAAGATCTGATAGAGAATGGTACTGAGTATTAAAACCACATTTTGTTATACTGATTCGTTAGGGATCAATAAAATATAAACAAATGAATTAAAATATTATACAAATCATCATAGTTATCATCCCGTAAAAGATGAAATAATTGATCATACTTCAAATATATATTTAAATATAGCGCTGAGCAGTATTCAAATCAACCAAACATATTTCAATATCCAATTTTAATAGAATATAACTAGATTCAAGCATTAATAGGTAACACACTGCAATTTTATTCATAAACTCTGGTATATTACTTGTTTCTTAATTTAATATTACTAATAACGACTTACTGGTCCACGCTTCTTTTAAAATCAACCGTAAAACATTTTTAACGTATTTCGGTCGCAGCGTCACAAAGCTAGATACAATTAACGTATTGGTTATCAACCTGCTTCTTAATACAAAGGGGAGAATTTGGTGACCATCCAGTACATACGAAAGAAAGAAAAACATCTTTATTCCGAAGTAGAATTCCGATTTAAAATTCCAAAGTACCCATTACAAGTAGCATTACGTAACTAAAATGATTAATAAAGTACTGTTGCGGAAATATTGTAATAATAATAATACAGCTACAGACTGCAGCGGTTAATACACGTTAAAATTTATAGGTTGCTACCATAAAAAGATTGATTCCGATGAGTTTTAACGACTGCTGACGACCGGGACTAATAAAATTTCGCCATCAGCCAATATCGATATCGCTCTCAGATTGCGATGAGTCGTTAAACTTTAATGCCATAATAATATACTACCGTACCCCAGCCACGTTTTGTAAACAAACATAAAACGGCGTGGTTCATGACTGTGCTTCTGTCCGCAAAACGAAGGCTCCTAGAATATAAATGCTTGCAAGTTAGTAATAAATAAATGCCTCATCGTATTTTTTTTATTTCTACCAGTACGTTAACACCTAAAAAATAGTCTAGTGGTTCGAACGCTGGTTTCCCGAACGTGGGGCGTGAGTTTGAAATCTGCACGAACCTCTAACTTTTAAAAAGTTATATGCCTATTACAAGTTAATTATCACTGGGTTCGGTGAAGGAAAACATCGTGAAGAAACCTGCACACCTGAGAGTTGTCCATAATATTATCAAAGTCGTGTGAAATCTACCAATCTGCACTAGGCTAGCGAGGTGGACTATAACCTATACCCCTCACATTGTGAAAGAAGACTCGAGCTCCGAAGTGGGATAGTTATGGGTTGTAATGAACGAATGACGTAAATAAAACTGATTTCTAGTGTAAAAACTGCATTAGTATGCTGCCAGGTACACCATACACACCTGTTTCGTTTCACAAAATATGCTGTAACCAACCGTGAAGTTGTTACGTTTTTTATTCGTCTTCATATATATTTTTTACATGAGGAAATGCTGAGCCATAACTTGTATGATTATTTCTCTGTTTAGAACTTGCTGTGTGAATGTCGCAATGTTTTGGCTTCTAATTTTATTAAAAATTATAGAATATGGATGTAAAATAAAATTAGCAAATGGGGAAATAATGTGTGTTGCATAGATTTCTAACATTGAATTCGCAGTTTTCAATATTATTAATTGCAAGGAAGTCCATAGTTCCCAATAACTTGAAAATATTTCCTAGTACTGCTCCCTACAAAGTTACTACTCTCATTCATTTTCTGCTCATTTTTATTGGCAAAAGCTGTATTCGGTTCAAACGCAAAATGTGTAGTAGTTTCCGAGTTTTACTACGAACTTGTATTTAGTCCACCTTTACGGTGTCTATGTGTAATCAAATCTTGTTAGTTAAATTTGTCTCACTTTCCAGTGTACGACCGAGCTTTACTTTAGTATACAAGTAAATTGGATGACAATACAATATATTAATGTCATAGAGCTGGTCTGATGATGAGGAGGTGAGATGGTCGTGAGTTCTCTGAAATAAAAGGACGCAATCAGGTAGAGTTAGAAGTTCTCTAATCTTAGATGATATCTAGGGCCTAATGATGAAGGTACAATAGAAGCTTGTTTTATATTTTTTTATTTAAAAAGACATTTATGGAATTCGTGTCAAATTATACAGATTTACCCCTCACACTAAGTGAGGAGACCCGAACCAGCACTGGATAGTTATGGGTTGTGATGATATACAGATTTCTATGAAATATACAATGGAATGTCTTGGTATTCCAATTTTTGATACAACACTCGATATTGTTAAAGGATTTGTCCTAGAAATATCATAACATATGTATTGGCGTTTCTCTCTTCATGAATTCTTAGAGTACTATGAATTGAGATAGATTTATAACATTTAAAACGAGTTTCTCCTCAGCCGGCCATTTTGTTAATGACTTCGTTGTTGTCCGAAGACGATGGTACCTCGTCACAGTATTCTGCGCTTATTTATATCAAAATTACCTAGGTATTTAACAAAAATATAACGGAATTCATATAATATTAAAATGGTTCTATTTGAAAAAAACACTTCCAATTATAGCTGAACATATCAAGTCACGCATGAATTAATCATCAGAATATATATCTTATTAAAAAATATTTCACAAAATCACTTAATAATGTGGAAATTCTATCTAACATACTCGTAACTAACATAAACATGTACATCGAATTGAGAATCTTCTTTTTTTGAAATAAAATTAAAATAATAATATAATAATTCATCAAACATTCACTCTATAAACTAAAAAAAGAGCATACATACAAAATCATAGATAAAAAGTCTACAGAGCTTACCTATGTACTTGTAAATGAGTCTCATTTCATTTATCTTTACAATAATCACCATCTAACAATCGCAGTCTCCCTAATGGTCAAAAATGTTTTTAAATTTGGTAAAGATTTGATATTTCCATTATTTTGTATCTCGTAGCCCTTTTGTGAACGAATAAAGCCACTGGTGCGAACTGAGATGGAAACAGTCTCCGAGAAATGTTTTAAATCAGTACCTACCAGATTCTAAATGGAAAAAGAAAGCAATCAGTTTTAAAATGTATTTTGCTTTCAATAACTTTAATATTGTACTAGTTTAATTAAATGACCATGTGATATTTATATCCTTGCTTAAATCCAATATTATCCTCTAGCAATATTATGAGGTCTGACAAAGAAAGGGAAGATCGATTTATTTATCTATTTATTTCACTCTAGTTGCTAAAACAATGCCAACGACAGAGATGTAAATATAATCGTTCCTTGCGTTTCTATTTCACTATGAGCTCTCATAGTTTTGTTTGTGAATATGAGAATTAATGTATCATCAATGCCTTGCCTGCAAAATTGGACGAGAAGAGTTTGTTAATCAATTAATACGACACTGCATTTGAAACAAGGTAACAAAAAATATATGATTTTAAGAAAATGGGTTGCCAAGCAAGTAACGATTATGAATACATTAATTTATGAAGATGTTAACAACATGTAATTAAACACACGTCTAATCCCATAGGTGCATTTTGTCGACAACGCCTCGTCGGCTACTCATTAGAGTTCACCAGGATGTATTGAGGGATGTAACCCCTAAAACCCCGTAACTGTACGGAACACCCTTTCACTAAACTGTAGGATACAAAATATTTCTTGAGAACCAGTTAAGATATAAGCACAAGTTCGTCCACTCGTTTGTGCAAGTTACCTGCTCCATCGAAGATGCGACACCAGAACTTGTCAGGCTAGAGCACCAATGTCATGTAACTCAGATTCTCCTGAAGCCTATCATAAGCACCGGGTTCTCACCAGTTAAAATTCTTGAAATAACGCTAAAAATTAACCTTTTACATATTTTGTTGGATGTACCAAAGTTTACTCGAAAATTACGCGTCGTTGTCCGCGGCTTGGTCGAAAAGAACAGCAATAAGAGGGTTGTCAATCTATTTCTATTAATAGTTGCCAGGCAATGCTTTGTTATTAGACACTTTCTTTAATTTGGTTGAAATATATATCGTAATACATCTTTCCTATAGCACTTGTCGTACTTCCAACTATCTCCAAACCAAAAGTCATACCATAGTGACATTTCGTTGCGCCGTGAAAGAAAGACAAACAAACAAACACACTTTCGTAATTATAATATTAGTATACATTGACTATTACTATCGTAATTCTAACCTTATTTTGATAATATAGTTGTCACCTACATCGCACGAATTACATCGATAATACCCAAATCTTACAAGAATATTATTATCGATAAAGTAAGCAAGCTCACCTTATTACGTTGACAGAGTAGCAACATCGCGCGCGATTCGTGAGCTGTATAATAAGGTGCTTTAATCCAAGCTCATAAATAACTCGATGTTTTTACGTCTCCGTCAAGTACCAGATATCTTATGCATAGAGTTCACGTGTTACGCACACGGGACGGAATGCGAATGTCTTAGACTGCGTGCTGAAATATTGTAATATGAAATATTGTTATATTCTATCATCTTCGTAATAAATCAGTTAGTTTCTTATTGACAGACAAGGCATAGCCCAAACCAATGAATATGAAAGCCTCAAATTGTGCACAGCGGTCCCCTATATGTATATAAAATGTATAAGACGTTACCGGATAATCATCCTCTAAGGGGTTGAAATAGAGCGTGAAAGTTTGCATGAGTTTAAAAATAATATTTACATTGACGAAGTCTCGGGTATCTGGTCGTATGAGCTATTGGGAAGTTATTTTTATAAAATGCTGATTCACTCTGACGCTGACATATACCAATGACACATCATACACAATCTTAAACACAAGCGTTATTGATACTTATCTAATAATGAGTCATTAAAGATAAATTAATGTTTGTATAGTTAACTAAAACCATATTCAATCGTTCAATTAGTTTGATTTAAAAATAAGTTGTAATATTCTTAATGACAAATTCGTATTTACGATTCGTGATTATGAATAAAGTAATAAAAAAATTATGTACGTCTGAAAAATTAAAACAAATCGCAATAACTCGTCACATAAATATATGTCAGCATATTTATATAATAGAGCGAGGTCTGCTTTCGTAGGGTGTACGGTGAAGGGTGTATGACAGAGTGACAATCTACAGGAAAAGTAGATTGAAGTTGCTTTTCATCTTTTTTCAGCACTTATTTCAACACTTGCTTACTTTGGATAAAATTACTAATTATTAGCAAACGTATTATTGGTCACATAATATTCCCCCTATAGTGTCCAAAATATAATATAAAACAGTATTATTCAGCGAAAAAACTTCAATATTGCTTATGACTTTTGAACATCAAAATCATTAACATTTTTTATTAATAGTGTCGGGAAACAGACCGCTAAGTGGCCCCACTACCACACAACCATAATTAAATAACTTTCTGGTCGAATGTTAAATCTAATTTGAATTTGGAATGATATAATATTTCATTAGCGTGCCCAGTAATCTACCCGGATTGGAAGTTCAATCTGATACAGTTAAATTTATTGAAATCCCTCCATTTCATTAAAATAATTCAATCAGTTTCAGTTGATCGAATTGACTGTGTAATCCGAACCTGTTTATTACGGAATGTAAAATGCGATTACCGTTAATCCAACGCGAAGTTTCATCTAGGGTTATCAAATTCAATAAACATTGAAAACTTCAGTCTAAAGGAATCGACGTAGTATCGTTGTTGGACGCATATTGGAGTTGAATGTTGACCTTCGTACTTCAAAAGAAATATTAAGTTAATAGAATCAGACGTTACTTTGCGAAAATCAATTGTTTTTAAGTTATTATTAGTCTACTTTGTAACCATCCGCGATTAAAATGTAACGTAATGGACGGTATATATTTTAAGACATGCGTGGTACCTCCCATACATTTTAATCGCGTATTGTTGCAAAGTAGACTAATAATAACTTAATAGAAAAGTTAAATATTTCTTGTGTGAAGATAAATTGGCTTAAGAGTCTACAGTGTAGGACTTTGAATGTATAGAGTAAATTATTAAGCGTAACATTATTGCATGACGTATAATTAGAGGAACCAGCTAATGGTAAGAAGATAAGGTTGGTAAATATATTGTCGCCAAAAAAGACGAGGGATTTTGCATTAGTACTAGCTGTGCGACTACGTGAGCGACAATTAAATACTTATAATTTTCTCTTTATATTTTGAACTTTAATGATCCTGCCATGATGAAATCGAGACTGACTGATCGTCATTTTGATTCTATTGTTCTGTCATGAAACAAAGGCGATCGATCGTCAATGATAAAATACTATTGTATTTCGCAGGTTTAGCAAAAAATGTTATCTAAAAATAAAATTAAAATCTGCTTTCACAGTTTTTTTCTATTTCACACTTTAACGGAGAAAAAAAAACATCTATACACCAGGATAAGTAAAACGTGCCTTCACATCTGTTTTACAAATTAGATGAAAAAAACAAAATATCTGTACGAGGAAATGTAAAATGTACTTCCATAGATTTTTGAAGTGAAAACTTTTTTAGCCGCATTGATCACTTTTCGTTAGGGGAAAAAGTTACAGGTTCGTAATAGCGACATGCTAATAGTAATTGTATAACTATATTTATTAGAGATTCGTTCTGCGCTCGAAATTCGACCGTAATTAATAATGTGAAAGGATTATTTCACATTGACAATATTTAATCTTTTAAACTCTTTTCATATTGACTTTCACCATAAACAAATATGTGTCTTATTATCTCTGTGTGTGAAATGCTTGGTAGTGTGTGTAATGTTTTATTTATTGATTTAATGTACTTTATAAGTATTATTATTGAAAAATATTAGCGATCTGCACTTCTCCTATATATAAACTGAAAGTGTACCAAATTTCATACTCTTCCAACCGCGCAATTTTCGTAAAAAGGGATCTAAAGTACATATTTGCTTCACGTATTAATGTCTAAATTAGTATAAACATGAATT
>DWPA01007021.1:0-10609 GCA_018251375.1 Calpodes ethlius | reverse complement strand
AGACATCAAAAAGAAAAAATAAATAATGTTGGCTAAGAAACCCTTGCCTATGGTACCATTTGTATTTAGTTGTATTAAATATTTGAAATAGAGAAATACTTTACAGGAGGCAACTGTTGAAACAATTAGCCGCGTGACAAACGTATCGCTTACAATATAAAACGTATCACTGACGCGGCTGGTAATATATTCAAAGAATGATAGACAGTAGAAAAAAGTATTAAAATAAAAGTCTTCATAACTCCAGATAAAAATCAATAATATTCATAAATAACTTATAAATGTTTTACAGGTAAAGACGACCTCGGTTCATTATTTGCGTCAGCCGAAGAATTCTCAACTCTTTTAGAAGAAACTGCTACAAATAAGAAACAGGGCTCGAGCCATGCCGTGTCTACCACAGATAATGCAAGTACTAAACAGCTCGCATGGGAAGACAAGCGAGACAGGTGGATTAAAGGGTACAACAGAAAAGTTTTTGGTAACAAAGGAAATAAAAACAAGAAGTTCAACCCAAGAAATGACAAACACGGCTCCAAATTTAAGCAAAATAACAACATCAGTAAGATGGCCGATAAAAGAAATGGCGGGAAACGAAAAGGCAATGCTGCAGAGGGCGCTGGTGGTAAAAGAAAAAAGTTTAAGTAACCGTATTTTTTAATAAAAAAATCATGTGTTTATTTTTTGTTTTATTTACATATTATGTGTTGTATGCTGCTTATATCACAGGACCTTTATTATTTAGGTAAGTATGGTGAGTACCTAGGTATATAATGTCCAATCTTGCAAAAACAAGACGCTTTATTACATATTATGTTTACGGATATTAGAAGTAGTTGATTAAAAACCTTGACAATATATTATTACCTAATCGTAGGTAGAAAGATATTATTGCAAAACATCACACTCCACAAGTCTTCACTATTGCAAAGTTGCAAAAATGTTGTATTCATTAAAAAACTAAATCTGCTGACTCCGTTTGTTTTGCTTATAATTGCAAGAAATACAATACAGCATCGGAACAATGTCAACAATATAAACAAATGTTCGCGCCGACACGGCGCTATTACCTATATTACATTATTCCATGGTGGCACATGCCGGCTAGTTAGGTAAACGGCCTTGACACAGAACATACGAGAGGTGGCGCTGACCAATCTGTCAATACTAGGAACTCTAGTTATTCAAACGAAAATCAACTTTAATATCACGGGTTACAGCTCAATCCTTTCGCTTTATTTTATCTGTCAGTCGCTGTACGAAGTAGTACCCACTATCCAACAGGTTATGATATCGTGCGTAGCAATATGCGCGCCATTTTTGTCCTATAAATTATACTGAAATCAAAAAGGAATTGAAAATTTAATGGTAATTGTTAGATAAAATATTGAATGGACCGGTATGATACGACAAATTCTAGAAGTATCCCCGAGTTTAGTTGTTTATATTCCCAAAGCAGCGCATTGGACATAAACCGCTTTACAGCGCGCTTGTTTGTTGACATTAGTACGTCATGCAGTTGTCTTGTGAACCGCGCTTCAGCGCCGTATCTCGCTTATAAACGTAAAATAACTTAAATAATACTCAAAATAAACACAGTGAAAGTATTAACTTGCAGCGTTGACAGTAATTACATTGCATTTATACTTGTGAACATTCATTAATACGAATGTTGTCGTGAAGTGAATGAACAAAAAGAGCGGGGAAAAATCTGTGCAAGTGACGACTGCGATGCTATTTATAGCAAAACCTATGGCGCGATAATACTGTTTTAGAGTGAAACCTTAGTCATCATAAGTGTTCCAATTGGAATTTTGGACCTCATAATTGACGTATAATTCCTTTATTTCTATTTTTGCTCATTCGATATTAAGGAAAACGAAGGCGCCTAAACAAGTTTGACAGCTCACGGACGCACACAAATAAAGTTTGCGGCAATGCGCATGTGTGCGTATCGCCAAGTGATGTGAAATTCTTGACGCTTATCGATTAGCTTGATAATTTCAAGGGCATTGTCGATAGGCCTCTTAAATTATATGCTCAATGAAACTAAAATCTCCCAATGTAATAAATGATATATTTTGGAGAGGTCAAATAGTTTACGGAATTAATGGATGTTTGTTTAAAATAAAACATGGAATCCCCTCTGCAAAAAATAAGCTCCGACGAAGCATCCCAAACCAACTCTACATCAAGTTCAAATCAGTTATTTATACCAGAAAACCTTGATTTATCGGATGACCCATTTCGTATGGGTTTAGAATACATTTCTGTCATAGGTGAAAACGTCACAATTGATGATAGAGATATGTCCATATCAAGATCTTCCGGAGTAGCAATGCCAACACCTAACACTGAATACCCTGAAACTCCTTTAACACCACCGAACGAAAAATCGCCTCCTATCATGGACACACCAAAACACTCCGAAATGACTACGGAGGGTACTAGTAAGCCACAAAATTTATTGAAACTGTCGTTAACTAAAAACGTTGATAATGATTTGTTCATAAAGCCGTCTCCTATTGCGGAGGTCATGTCGCCGGCTAAAATGCTGCAATTCGAGGTTGACTTAGCAAACAGTGCCACGCCGACTATGAAGCGGGCCGCTATTGACTTCGATTTTTTCAACAAGAATAATTTTGAAGAATATTTCGATGATGACAACAGAAAGGTAGAGAATAAGTCAGTTGAGAAAAAAGACGTAGAAGCTTTTATAGAAACACCAGTTATCGTGAAGGCCGACACCGTCAGACACGAAATAGGCTACGGTAAGTATTACTAATCGTATTGTCTTTTTTATGCAGAAACAGTTGCTTACAACATTTTGTAGCCAAACTAATGATTTTTCATAGTTAAAAATGCATGATTCGGATTAGTTGGACATAGAAAATTGTACAGTTATCGACTAAGTCAAATTATTTTTATAAAAATTCGTATTGTAACTAATTGAGCCGTTTCATGACTTTGTGTAAGTGCCTTTATAGGTACCTAATTAGTTTCGTCGTTTGTTGCTCGGAGTCAGTTTATTGTAATTTATAAAATGATAAAATGAAAAAAGTTTATTATATTAGGTTTATGTGGGTTACTTTAAATATGTAGGTACTTCAAATATAACCACGTATACAAAATAGTTTGAAATCTCATATAATATCTACCTCAAACTTAGGACACGGCAGACATAAGTCTGTTTTGGATCACTTTGGAATCTATTAACCAAGAGTGATCGGTTAACTCTTTGCAAACATATCCTACGACAGAAGTATGACAGCCATACGCGTCCAAGTTTTAAGGTTTTCAACATCGAACTTATATAAATAAAATCCATTTAAATATGTATTACGAAATCACCTTTGTATATATAGAAAAGGGCATTGAAAAATCTAAATGAAACTCAATGTTTGGCAATCTGATAACCTGCAGCTATTTAATTCTAATATTATATGAACTGTCACCACTATATGCTACGATGAAAATCGACAAGGTCCTTCTTGATAACGTAGGAGGCATGAGAAAAACTATTCGTGGTGTTAAATCGCTAACAATTCTTTCTAATTTATAGGTACCTGCTTCAAAATGTGTAATGTACCAAAATTCTAATATATTATTGTATTTTAAACTTCTGTGGATTCAGGACTCTTTAGTCTTATTGGGCTGAAACTACCTTAACATTTAGTTGTACTGTTGTTGCCAGGGTTGATAGTCTTAGCGTAATTTACAATACGAGACCATCGATAAAATAACTATACCTACTTCTAGTTAAATGAGGATCATCTATACTAATATTATAAATGCAAAAGTGTGTTTCTTTATTTGTTTATCCTTCTTTCACGGCCCAACGGAGCGCCCTCATAGAATGATGTTTGATGTGGATATAGTTGGGAGCACGAAGAATACTATAGGGTACTTTTCACCGCGAAAAAACATCTAATTTATGGGGGAAGATCTATTACCATGTAAATGACACCCAAATTAAAGACAGTTTAATACCAAAGCGTTGCCTAGGAATCAATTATAAAAAAATATCAGCGCGGGATCCACGAATACTAAAAATAACTTAAATTTTCGAATAAGAAAAACGTTTGTGCTCAAGATGACATCAATTTTTACAACAACATTAGAATATATTGTGAATCTGACTTAATATCGTAAAAGAAACGAATAGCTCAAGTTAGATTAGATCAACAGTTATATTAAATCGCTGAACATTTAGTAATTAGATATGTACGTGCATTTTCAACAATTAGATTTTTGCACGTCGGATAAAAGGCTGCTTATCCGTTAAGATAACAAAATCATATCGGAAAATTATATGTTTTTAAAACAAGGCAACGGTACGTGAGTTTTCAGTTTTTTTACTCCGAGCACGAAGGTCGGTGATACTTCCGCACTCAACAGCAGGAGTACATTAACAGTAAGGCGATTCAAACCCAGATATCGATTCTGGCATTCACGGTTCAATCTACAAGAATAATTATCAATATTTTATGAGGTATTATAAACAAATTAAATGATTCTATGGACAAATCAGGATACTTTAAAATTGTATACTACTATTATTAGCAGAATTTTCATTTTTATCTTGGATATGCTGGTATATATTTATAATTTATTATTAATATAATTATTTGTGGTTTGATGCGTTTTCTTTTGCTAACTAATTACTCTTTACTGTTAAATTATATCGTATATCACTAAATACTGATTTATAACCGCTGATAAATCTTCAAGTAGCATTAAGCAAAAATATCTAATCTTTATCTCTACATTGCATCCATGTGATCTGCTTCACTATTGGGGCCTACCATAGAATACCAAAGGTATGTATAGAAGCAGATTGCAGTTTGTTGAGTGGCCTTTGTAACGGATACAATACGGTCATACTCTATGTCGGGTTGATCCCAGATTTGCAATACAGCTAAAGAGGAAGGAATATTTCGTTAGTACTAAATGTAGTTCCATTATCTTGTGTGTATTAAGTGTGTTTTCCTGAACTAAAGCATGTAAATAACCGACAACCCAGCAGACTGCTCACCTACTATTGCTACACCAGTAACGGGAAAGGCGTCTTCGATGCTAAACAAACAAGAATAAAGTACTGGCTCTCACGGATCCAACCAAAACTTGACATGTCATTTGGCAGTGGACAGTGGCAGTTAGGTAGGCTTCACAGTAAGATAACAGTAATAATATTAATTTCATTATATAAACCTTAGTCAAAGTTTCACAATAAAGCATGGAAGTCAGCTACCCTCGTCTCTTAAAATACCTCGATCTACCGGTATTAGTTTGGGGTAATTATATATTGAATCATAAAAACCACTCAATTACGTAACAAAAAATGGAATCCGTGCTAGATTTAAAATATGATTGTCGCCAGATCGAATTGCCATGATTATTATGTTATAAATGAATATACGTCACTAGTGATATCAGCGTGTAATAATTCACACGTCATAACTTAGTATACGTATACATGTTCTAGTGATGTCACTAAAACGTAATATAATACAAATCAATTATAATTAATAACCATAATATCAGAGGTGATTCAACAGGCTTTCATAGTCAATTAATTAAAAAATACATTCTTCGTTGCATCATCACCGTTCTGTCTGAAAGTGGATCGATTATGTAAGTGCATTGAAATATTACCCTGGAAAGTGCAGCGTCCAGTATTCTTTTTGTTATGTGAAATGTTTGTGAATTAAAATATTTGTTAATTAAAATTTGAAATATTAGGAATGTGCCTGACCTATCTATTTCAACGACAATAGAGTAGAAAAAACTAGTTGTCACGAGTTATACATTCTTCAAATCTTACGTGGTGTATGTTTAAATCATATGTTTATACTTGGAGTTAATATCTTATGTATGTATAACGTGTTCAAACATAAAAAAACATATTTTTTTCTTTAACTCTCTATTAATAAATTATGCTATTCTGGTATTTCCCGTGTAGATATAAATTGTCTACGTATTTTTTGTAATTGGAAACACGTAAATAATCGTGCGTTGCATTCTGTACTTATAAGATATTATGATATAGTAACGAGTACACTTAAACACCTAATATTATACGTCTTACCGGAAGCAACTAGAAACACCACGTGATATAAAGTGGTTATAACTGTACTTATTACCATTTTGAATTGTTATATTATGTCAACCAATCGCTTTCATTATAATTTGGCAAACGCACCAATCACATAAATCGTATTAGGACTAACTCCATAGGTTATCGTAAGTATAATTGCTATGGACATTGTCTGATAGTAGAATTCAGTGATTAAACTCTGATAACGAAATTACTCTACTGTATAGTACAATGAATGTTTGCGAGATAAATGATTTGGCATTGACATGATTCTGTGTTATATTGTATTGTTTATCATTTTAAGACAATTGTGGAGAAAGAACTTATATGGGATTTTTTGGTATCTTGTACAATACATCTGAACCGGCATATAGTTAATAAAACGTATGTTAAAAATAAACAGGTACTACATAAAACAACTCTTTTACCAGTAAATTGGACCAAGAACAATATGGAATCCTACCTACAATTTTTAATACATATTTTGCACATTATAAGTAATTCTAGATTTATTATTAATTCTAGATTACATAAACCTTATCTAAACGGTATAAATTATACTATTTTGTTACATTCTTTTCATTACAATAATGCCTGTTTATAAAATCTCTAAAATATATGTTCACATTATTGAAACATATACATATGTATACGAAATTTACATTGAAAATAATAATTTTCGAATAAAATGCAAGATTATCGAAATTAACATTCAATCCCTTTTTTATCTCAACTAAATTGCAAAAAAGAATGTAGATAAAAGAGATGGCAAGTCTTTTTAGCTTTCGAGTTTCGACGCTCTTACATTTTCTATCTCACTCTACTGAATAGATAAGCAATACCTTTGTCCCGTTTTGTTTACGTCCATGAAATGGTGTTTCTACAGTATACGTAAAAAATTGCAATACTTCTAAGCGTTGTTTCTTCGTAACTTATTACATGTTAATTTTTTAAATAAACTGTTTATTACATTGTTTTTACATTAATATAAGCAATTAATAGGAATCTAAGCGAAATTTGAGCTATTATATTATTTTTATATTGATTTGTCTGCAAGTTTTGCGTGCTCTGTCTGGCCTCGTAAATCGTATCGTAGAGTGGGGGAAGCGCCTCTCGCACGTCGCACGGTTTCTATTTTGCGTTTCTCGAATTCAGTTACTTTATCGCGCTGAATGGGGAACCTCATTCGCGCGAGCATTTTTTTAAGTTATATATTTAGTGGTAATTGTAGATTTTTTAGACAAATGGACCATTTATAAATAGTAAGGTGTTAGTAAAAGATTACGAAATTTAGCGAACCGTGTATAGTGACAAATGGACTGTACCGTTAGTGTAGTGAATTTTTTTGATACGAAACTATACCTGGATTTATTGTGAACCGACACGTGCAAATGGATGATGAATAGAGCTGTGATTTGTGGATTAAAAGGGGAAATTAAGCTAAAAAATTTTGACGTTTTAACGGTGCGAAAGTAGATGCGAGTGGTGTTATCCGACTATTTGCAAACGTAAGGACGCGGCAGCATCCTTGACACTCGAGGTGTATTTTCGATTCGGTTGGGTAGCGCTGTGCGCACTAGCGCCACCTATTATAACAGTGTACGGGCTGGGATGAATTTACCGCGAGCAAATGCAAGTTTAGTATTCTTGTGAAGTGTATTACGTGTCTTGTTTACTTTCGCTGATATCGTGGCTGCAGTCATTAATATTGGACAGTAATCAGCCGTGGCAGGTGACTTCCGAGGACAACGTGCAGAGGTGGGGTGTTCGCTTGATGATTTTGATGAGGGTTTGAGCCATGGCAACAGCGGAAATGAATCTGCCGGATAAAAAGCCTGAACACGAGTCGGGATATTACGAGGGCAGCGATCAGGAGGGCAGCATGGAGTGCGGGTGTCCTTCTCCGATCAGTTCGAGACACTCGTCTCACTCCACGAAGTTGAAACGTAAGCACAGCGCTCACAAGCATAAGAAGGTACCCCCAAAAAAAGCTAAGGTCGATCAACACGTGAACGGTCATAGGAGTAGCACAGTGCGCAGTAAGGACAAGAGTGTGGAAATTGTGGAGTGCTCCCGTCAGAGTGATAAGGACAAGAAGGCGGAGGAGGTGGCTCCGGTGCCGGGCCCTAGTGTCAAGCGCAGTAGTTCGGTGGAACTGATCGGTGGGACGGTGCCAGCACCAGCTCGGGATTCCATCGATTGGAACCTTGTTGATGCTAGTAAAATTAGGAAAAGAAGTAAAGGTAAGTGCATATCAATAATTCACATATTTTTCAATAACTACATATTAAGAATAGATAATTTTTAAAATTAAGAGTTACTTATTATCTTAAAAAATATTTATATCAGTGACCGACACAAGGTACTATTCTAAAATAAATTAATTTTGTCAAAATTGTCATATTTGAAAGCTGTTTAAATTGAAATTTAAAAATATCAAATTGGTAAATATAATAATTTAATAAGTCCTATGAAAATTTTCTTAGTACTTTTTATTCCTTCCTCTTAAGAGGTGAGGTGCTATAATCTCCTTTCCACCTACATGTGACATACTATGTAAGTGTCAAGGGGGTGCTATCATACTTAGAAGTTGGTAGCAATATGTGCCAAACATCACAAATTTTTCATGATGCAATAAATCTTAATTCATATGTCATGATCGAAAGTGTAAAATTTTTGCTAAGTTTATGGTAGTGGTATTTATAGCAGTTCACAATTATATTTACAATTTATCACCATATATCGTAAATTATAATGCAATATATATATTATTGATCACCAGATTATCCTTACTTAACCTAACATATTGCATTTTGAGCTATCATTTGCTAATTTTCTTGTTTATTATATATTTTTTTTAATTTTTGAAGAAACCTTAGGGTACTGATATACTTTTTTGGTGGTACATCTAATACAACTTTTTGACCCCATTGAAATGTACTACTCATATTCATAAAATAGGTTATATCATTAGTCCACATGTTATATTGTACAGAATATTATGAGAAATAAATTGTATTAAATGCATGTATTTTTTATCTATATCTGTATTACTTCAGTATTTTTTATCTACTGAAAGAACTCACATTGTCTAATTTCTCACTTGATCACAATTTATACATCCCCTGTGTCATAATTCCATGTGAGAAAAAAAATGATAAAATATATATTTATTATTATATATATTAGAAACTGAATATTCCAAAACATATTTACCTGAATAACTTCTTCATGAAATTATAGACTTGCCTCATATTATTTATTCAGATGCATTTTACTTGAAGTAAATTTTATGCCTGTTGTGTGAGGAAAGAGTTTATAATATGCATTTTGAGAGAGTAATGTAGCACACTGAATGTATCAGCTGTTTCCTGCGAAACATAGAATTCTAATGAATTGGTATGTATGTATGAGCAGTTAAGCACTTAGTGTTTTATCTGTGCTATATACACTACATATGTGTGTGATGGAAAATTAAGAGTTTGCATACATAAAACTGCTAATTAAAAGTAATAAACTACTAAGACTGACTAAAACAATTACATTCTACATCTAAATCTTATCTTTAAATATATCTAACATATGTGCATATTTATATGCATACAATACTTACATAGACCATCGCAATGTAGGTGGTAAGATTAGCACCTCAACTTAGAAAAATGAATAAAAAAGCTAAGAAAATGTTGATAGGACTTTTTAAATCATTGAACTTACCAATTTTAGATTTAAATTACAATTACATGATAATTCAATTGATCATAGAATATTACAGCATTATTTTGAATCTCAGCTTCAGCAGATTTCAAAGATCAGACAGGAATGATTTAATATTTTTCAAAAATATTTTTTTTTGGTATTACACATATACACTTTAGATAAAAACAATTGCAAATCATGATATAAAAAATTAATAATAAACATATCACTCAACCAATACCTTGTTAATTGATTCTATTTATGTAGTTGTGTAACTATCAATGAGTTATGTCCAATAATTGGCTCAATTTACTGAATTATTAGGTTAGAAAATTCTTGAGAAAGAGTTTTAAAGTCAATTGTAAGTCGTTAAGCAGTAATTACTGTGATATAGTTCTGTAGTACTTAACTCTAATTATATTATGTTGTTTTGTCTCTTGATGTGAAGATTATATTTTGCCTTACAGTTCATTTTGTTTTAATGAGATAAGAATATGATGGTCCAGTATCCGTCTACATACATGTTAATAAATTCAGTCGATAATGTTGTCATTTTTTTGGATACCTTATAAATAATCAGTACCATATATGAAGATACAACCTTTGTATCCCTTTTTAAGGATAATGCTAGACATAGGAATCTTATATTTGATATAGTTAAAGAAATGCAGAAAATTAAATTTTGTACATAATATTAAATACAGATTTATTACCATTTGCAAAAGACTGATAGCATAGCAGAAGCCATTAGAAAAAATCAATGGTTCAGAATGTATTTATAATACTTTTTGTATTTCCGGAATGTCCACATTC
>DWPA01007020.1:0-10609 GCA_018251375.1 Calpodes ethlius | reverse complement strand
TGCTTTAGTGAAGGAAAACCTGCCCTCCCAAGAGTTCTCCATAATGCACCCAAAGATGTGTGAAGTCTACCAATACACTTGGCCAGTGTCGTGGAGTATAGCTTATGCCCCTGACTCCCAGCAGTGGGACAGTTATGGATTGTGATGATGAAGCCCAAGATTTGAAAGTTCTAGGTGCTGCAGGATTCGATCTCAGGCCTCCGTGTTCGTGAGATCTTCGTAGAATCACTAGTCTTTGCGTACTGTAGCTATCGGAAAGCTCAAAACTATTTTTGTTTCGGTTTCAGTCCCAGGTCATAATGTTAATGTAATATCTCATTAATATCGAACTGTTTCATCATAATTTTAAGTATATATTACTAGTAAAGCATTAAACTTTTATAGCATAAAACATAAACAAAGCATCTGCATAATAGAAGTCGACGACGTGCTGCGACGAGTGGAAGTGATAACAAAAATACGTGATTTTCTTTTAAAGGAAGTAAAAAAAACCGTAAAAGAAAATAGTAAATACAACTATGTAATAGATCGAGTGGTGTCACAGCACCGCATAAAAGCAATCCTGCGCTCGAAACACGCTTATAGAATGAATACTAAACAGCCGAGTAACTCATTAACTAAGCGTCGGCCGGCCGCGCGGCGCCGGCGCGGTGGAGGAGCAGCTCGGAGCCGGCAACTGAGCAAACTCAGCGGCTCCGAGCTCGCGCCCCAACGACAATTTAATAAAGAAAGCTAAACCCGCCGCCGCCCGACGACAGTAATAACGTTTGTAAAAATATCCGCAGACACACGGTTAAGGGGAAGTCGCTCGGATGCAACCGACTGACATTTGTTTAACTTGTACTGCTAAACTGAAAGCATATTATTATGTGTGTACCAAATATATTTATGTAACACATCTAATATGACGAGTTGACACTGGTGCTGGCCGTGGTTTCGCACACGTAATTCGTCGACTGTATCCTATTTGAATCGACGATATCCTCTATACTTCACCACGCAGCGTACGTATCTTGTCCTAGCGGCTCGCCGGCTCCCTGAGGGTACAACAAAGGTAAACAGATATAACCTCTGGACTAGGTGATAACGCACAGTTGCACTGGTAAAAGAACTTTTAAAAATATATCAGAGGATATCAAGATTATCTTCTACTTACAAACAGACAAACATTACCTGTTAGACTGAATACATATACATAGAATTTGAATTTTCTGTTTTGGATCACGCAATTGATTTGCATATGATATATTGATTTACTTTATTATTATGCTTTTGTACACAAAATAGTGTCGATATTTCACTTTGCAAAGACATCTTCAGAAAGAATGCTTGACTTCACTCAAACTGATGGTAAGTGGAGATGATATTTAATTACCTCCAGATAATAAGGGACCGATGCAGATGATGGAATCCCCACTTGTACAGCTACTTGGCAATTCCTACTGAAGAATACCACGGATGACGAATTTAAATGTCTCGGTCCCTAGTCTATATTTCTTAGGTTTTATGTAAAAAACAAAAGAATAAATTCTATCAACTTTTGAGAACTATCCGATGTGTCCTGTTCGCGGCACGCGTTGACCGAAGAACGTGGCAAAGTAGCCAAGACCAATCTGAAAGTTGCAGGTTTTTAGTACATTGTCGGGGGAATAGTGTAGTGCAAGTATCCGGCTTCCGTTGTAACTGGTAATGCGTGGGCGATACCCTCATCTTCACTGAGCGCATGGAAAGCAGGTGGATTGGTTGCCTTCAAAGCACTATTTCGTATCGTGTGGTGCTCCGTGTTGCTTCAACTGTCAAGTGCCTTCATCAAGCAAAGGAGGTTAGATGGTGGTTCGTTGTCTAGATATCTATGTCGATAACTTAAAATACTAGTAAAGTATAGACCATAACGAGGAATTCTTATGGTTAATTTCATTAATCTTTACGTTTTGGCTGGGCTCTCAGAATAAGATGCCTCCTAGAACACTCCGACCTTCTTAATTTTATACATTCGTCAAAAATTTCATGGCACACTATGAAGTACTTAAAGAATTTACAATCGTGTGCGTGGGGCTGTAATTTTTTAAGTAGATGCGTGTGTGTTCACTTCACTCCTCCCCCCCCACAACCAGTAAGTTTTGTTGCTATACTTTATAATTCCGTAAGACGAAACAAGAAGCAGCAGCATTATATTTGTAAGTGGGCGTTGTAATATGATAGTAAAATGTAGCGGCAATCAAACTCCGGCAACTCAACCCGTGCGCTGCGCCTTATGAGGGTGCGGTCTCATAGAGTTTTATTTGCACGCGCCTTAACCCGCCGCTGCCAATATTAAATTCTGCATCTCCCTGCCACCCCCTCCCGCGCCCCTGCCCCCCAGCGGCCGCGGAATTACATTATATGTTTGCTGCGGGCGTTATGTTATGTAATTAATGGCTTTTTCGATGCGTCACTTCACGGTTCAATGTTGTCTTTGCGGGAGGAATTGTGCTTGTTGCGTAATTAGGGCCGCGTTCATGTCGAACGTTTGCTTCCGTTTTTGTTTAAATCATTTTGTTGGGACGAATTGCAATCATTCGTCCTGCAAGTTACTGTGAGGAGCTTTTTGTGTGTTCTCTAATTTTTGAGCAGCTTTGTCAGACTGTAACGTTGACTATAGGTCCGTGATCGACCCTAGAATGTAGTATACATATAATTATGGTATGTTGATAAAACCAATATTGAGGGGAACGATTACGAAAAGTTGTTTATCGGCGTGCCTCCACGTGGCAGCCCGTAAATATTGTCGATCATTTACAGATTGTCTCGTGCAGCTCTCGCCAGTAACCGACTGTAATTGATGACGTCAGCTGAATCCGTCTTATGTTATTTCAAAGCATAAACTTCGTCTTTATTTACGTGTATATGACATACACTAGCAATAATTTCTACAAATTAAGTAGATTAGTATTAGATATTTTTAGAGGTACTCCCATTTTTATTGTAACTTTTTCTGTTTCAATTGATTAGTTAATTCTGAATTTCTGACATATATTTAAATTTCATTGCATTATATTTATGTAACAAGTAACGTTCAACCAATTTCAACGGATTCTCAATATGTGCGATTGTTGAAAGTTTTAGTCTCATATAATTCTCGTACAAACTTACTACGTTTGCACTAACAGAATAAAATTGAGTTGATTAGTTAACGTCGTGATCCTGTATGTTGATAACATTAATTGACTATTTTACAACATTTCAGTGAGGATTTATATACAAAATGATACCTGGGATAATTTCGTGGTGCCCAATTTGATCGTGTCGTGCGTTGTACGTCGTGCTACGTGCGTCGTGTAGTGCACGGTGTAGTTCCATTAATGGTCAGCGGACAGCGCTGGCCGCTCGCCAGTGCCGGTCTCATTCTCGTCACCCCGCGATCCACGCATTGCGTTCCATCGTTACACTACTCGTACTTCGAAAACATCGCAAAAACACACACTAACTACCGATTTCTTTAAGCTGTCTGTACCTTACTGCTGATAATAGATTACATTTTATTATCATTTGAGAGGTCGTGGGTTCGATTGCCGGTCGAAGCAGATGTATATGAGACACAGTTCTTGTTCTCGGGATGTGTCCGTGGCACCCGCGGGTGTCCGAGTAAGCGTGTGTTTACTCAATTATTTATTTATCATTTCTATGGATCAAATGTAAGTAGGTATAGTCTTAAAGTTGATACGTTATAGGAATACATCGTAAGGAGGTTTATTGGAGTTATGACTAAAGTTAGACGCAAGTTTTTTCCGGGGTGAAGTGATCAGAGTATTTCAGATTGTTTAATATTTATACATAATAAAATTATAAGTAGATATATGAGATATACTTGAAATATTACCACCACTCACCAGCTATCGTTAGATAGATATCCCATTTTTATGACTAAAGTAGCTCCGCCAACAAGATGATCGAGTGGTGGCGAGTGGTCGTTGTTGTTCGTGGATACCAGGAGCTCCAAAAGTATCGCCGATTGTTTTGCTGGACGGAACGGAAGTAACCAGGAAACATCACGATGTATGTAATATAAAGTATTAACTAATCGACATTAAATTTAAATTCATGCAACCGGTCGCTCCTCGTATTATCTCCCGCGGGTAGTTGGTGCGCGCTCACAAAGAAATTAAAATCACAATGTCCCGTCCAACCGGCTACAACCCTCTCACAGTAGTTGGAAACATTTGCAGTTGACTGAACAACTTACACGGCGTAATGTCATTGTTTTGTTAAAAAAACAGCTTAACTTAGGCTCACTTTAGTAAACTAAACCGAGGGAAAATATACTCTATTGTATCGTAATAAGAATGTACGTTTTAAATAAGCGAATGAGCCTGATGCGGGTATCAGAGTGGATTACAATTGTTTTGTTTTTATGTTTTTGCAGCGACGAGCTACTGGCTACCGATGGCGCCGCGTACCTGAGGCTGTGAGAACTTACGTGTCGCGTGTTGGGCAAACCAAGCACCTTCATCCATCCTCATATTATAAACGAGAAAGTGTGTTTGTTTGTTTGTTCTTCTTTCACGGCGCTGCTGAGCGCCGCTATGGTATTTTTGGTTTGAGGATAGTTGGATAGTTGGGAGGACAACAAGGAGTACTATAGGTTTATATATATATATAAACTTCTTATATCTGATGTATATTTTAGCTAAATTCAAGTAAGTTTCTAACAACAAAGCGTTGCCTAGCAACCAGTGATGGAAAGGAATTACCAACCTTTTCATTGCTGTTCTTTTCTCACACGTGTGTGAATCCGCGGGCATCATCTAGTGAACAATAAAGCAAAAAAAGAGAAGGAACGGAATAGAGAAATAATTGACCACAGGTCCCCTATCACTGGCATAGTTGGCTCAGCCGCGAGTCATTCGTGTAGCGGGATTGTTTAACATCATCATTAATGTTGTCTGTTTGTAAATAATTTGTAACATAACATCGGCACCTCTCCACCCCCCCTGCCCCGCACTCTGCCACGTGTCACACGTAACCAACTGTGATAGTAACAAGTGTTGTACAAGTTGCATTAATTAGTACCGAGACAGCATTGTGCTGTATTGTATTGTAAAACGTAATTATTACACGACTTGTATAATCGGCTGCGATTGTAATGTGATTCAACGTATGGCTTTGCAACGTCATGTACAGCTTTGAGCCATTATGTACGTAACATAGTTATATTGAATGTCTATTAATGCTGCGTCTGATGTGACCACACGCAACGAATATCCTAATTATACAGTTTTGATTTTAACTCAATTAATTGAATTATAAATTAAATTAATCATGTCAATCAGATATTATACGTTTGAATAAGTTATAAAATCAATACTCGCCATTGAATGAAACTGGATGCACTGTTTTACGTATTGCGGAAACTACACACTGTATCCTAATGAAAATGACAATAGGTACATCACTACGTTACATCTACGTTAACGTAAGTATTAACGGCTGCGGTCAGATTTATGCATTAATTATCAATACATTAACAGAGGCTACACAACCTTCACTTCCGGGTTGTTTAGATGTCGATTTACGCGTTTATTACCGCACTAGATTGTTGGATACATCTGCGTAGTCTTAGCGCACTATTTAATGCGTTAGGTCGTAAAAGTGGTGACAAAACGTTTTATAGGACTGGTAAGTATTAACTGACAATGACACCCTTGTATCTGAACCTGGACCTCTGTAAGTGAAAAATAAACCTCCACACGGTTACTACTATACTAATCTGTAAAGCTGTGTGTTGTGATGTGAAGTGAGTACGCAAAATGTCATAAAATTAACAGATTAAAGGGGGAGGGCGGCCCATTGTCCCGCCGCCTGACACTCAGAAGTCTTGGATTAAACTCATTGAGGCGATCCGTGGAAGTTCGTAAGGAGGCTCGTGACAATGCTATTTAAATTTTGCTTAACTTGCGATGCCCATTGTAATGTACAGAAACACTCGAAGGGCTTAAATGGGTGATTAGCGACACCCGCGCTGTTGTGTACCACAGGTAGGCCGGCACCATCCTGTGATTACTCTATGTTTCAAATAAACAACTAGTGTTTATTATTTTTATACCTTTGTAAAGGTCAAACAGGTTTATAGTATATTAGCATTGAATATGTTTAAACTGAACAATAAATATTTTAAAAATTATTGACTTTTACAAATACGACCGATTTCAATAATCTATCCATCCATAATCTAGGGAAAAAATAGGATGTGAAATAATAACAAACAGTAATTTCTTTACAGTAAATTTTTGACAGAAATTGACTTGAGGACTATAAATAAATAGAATAGGAGTGCTATACTTTTTATCGCATATATTCGAAAAAAGTTACTTTGCTCCTCACAATCAGAGACGATATTAGCACTTTACATCCCTAGCGATATCTCAATTTTACTCTAGTATTCAGAGCGGAGCGAAGGATTAAAAAAACACGCCTTAAAACTTGTTGTTTACTCCCATTTACTTCTATGACATGATATGATAGGATAATGACAATTTCATGACCTAATTGAAAACTCACACACAGTACAAGAACAAGCTCGTCCGTCAACGACAATCGCCTCGTCTCACTCTCCCCGACCACCGGAGCGTTCACGACAGGTTATTGACATTAATAGCGATACTTCGATCCGAGTACCGGTATCGAACGAATCGATGTCGTAAAGAATGTTAAAATCTCGTTTTAATAATTCCAATCGGGTTCACGCGACGAGCTACGTCGCCCCGTCAAAGGCCTGCGTCGCCATTGTCGCCGAGCAAAAAACATCCGACAATACGTCGAATCGAATATCTGCAAAAGTTATTAAGGTCGAAATTAATAAAAAGCTGCACGGCGGACTCGGTTGAGCGCCTCCTAAAGCGCGGCGGCAGCGACACGGCATAATGGGCCCTATTGACGCCGCGCCAATTAGATTCATCCGCGCTTTGACAGATCACGGTACATTCCTACAATGGTCGTCGATCCAGGGTTGTCACGGACAGTTTATTGAAAAAATTATAACAAGCGATGTGTCGCTTCAAATATAATAATATTCACGGAAATTAGGGAAGGACGAATAAACGTAAAAATAGAATTTCTCAGCCGAATTGCCTGCGTGGACCAAAAATTTTCTAGTCGGTGGATATCGGTGCAGAACTGCAGATTTCCCGCTTTATTTGTGTAGGTATATGCCCTCAATCCTACTCCATGCACATAGACCCATACTAATAATAAATGATGTTTGTTATTTTGTATGTCAGTTAAATTGTACGTCAATATTCATTAAAATAAGCAGTACCTGCCTAAGTTTTTAGGTAGGTAAGTGAATGAAGGGAAATAAAGTTTAATAACCATTTTCGCCACATTATTCAGCCCACATTTTTGATTAGTTGAACTTGTCTTCAATAGTACCTGACGCTCTATTAGTACATTCCAATTAGTTCATAAAGTAATCGTTAGGGGTATCATCTGTAGTTTACTCCATAGAAAAAAATTATAAGGTCATAGCTCTTATAACATCAGCTGAAATTCATTGATAATCAAAATCATTTAAGTATACAAGAGATATTTTATCGATATTTTTAAACGTAAGGAACAAACGCACCAAAACGGTATGAAGTTTGTTTTCTGCTTTCCGGTATTATTAACAACTTAGCGTTACTTAGCGTCCGCAACTTAGCGTCCGTCTTCGGTAAACACCGATATAAAGGAATCAGAGAAAATTTCACTTTTAAAAATATGTTGCTAAACACTCAGTGAGCTTTGATTGAATTTCGCGAAACATTAGTGAGAGGCAGCCCTGAGCGAGGGGAGCAGCGAAGGTCCCCCGCCCCCCGCCGTCCGTCCCCCCGCAGGTTAATAACGATTATTAATATAGTTTATAGTCGTTAGCTGCGAATGAGCCGCCAACTTGTCTAATATCGTCGCGCGCAAATAGTCGCGGTCGCGCACTTGTACGCCGGGCGCCGGCGACAGTAGCGAACGGACCGTTTTATGTTGAGTATTCGCAAAACTTTTTTACTGCTGGTATACTTATAGAAGTAGACCATGCTTGTACGGTGACAACAATTCAGCTACGTTAAAAAAGTTTGGATATATATCTATCTAAAAGTAGAGCAATTCTCAGGTATAATTAAAAGAGCCAAACTCAATCGGGTTACTTCCTTTCATTTCAAAGTTACTTTGATCGCCCTGCGCCTCCATCATCAGACCACATGCGTGGCATCGTTATATTGCATTGTTGTCCAATTTACGTACTCGTATATAGACAAAACTTGAGCTCAATCGGAGAGTGGGTCTATATTTAAACAGACATACATCGTAAAAATTAAATTAATCGTCGAGACAGAAAAGTGCATGCAAATTAATTTACGGTTAAAACACCTGTTACTATTATCTTAAAAACACATTTTATGATACAGTTATCCAAGGCACGGCCGGTGTGTGCGCGGCGCCGGCGCCCGGCCTACACCGGTCCTGGCGTCGTATTAAAGTTAAAATTAAACGCATTCTGCAGATATCTCAATTATTCGTAAACTCGCTCCGCCGTCGCCGGGACTCAATTACTTCTGTAATTCGATAATATCCTCGTTAGTAACGAACGGTTACAGTGTCGCTGTACGACACACTTAGTTAGCTTTAGAAACAATCATTGACTGCGATCAATGCAATCAAACGTTTTATCATGTGCATACAAAATATTAGATATCTACAGTGGTTCCAACGTTAGTTTTTCTAACATGGGAGCGTAAGTACCAATCCTGCACTCACCGATCATTTTCAAAATGTATGTGCGTATTACAAGTTAATTATCACTCGCTTCGGTGAAGGTAAACATCGTGAGGATACCTCCTGCACACCTAAGAGTTCTCCATAATGTTCTCAAAGGTCTGTAAAGTCTACCACTACGCACTTGGACAGCGTGGTGGACTATGGGCTGTACCCTCCACAATGTGTGAGGAGACTCGAGCCCAGCAGTAGGACAGTTAGGAGGATGATCTACTTAAACTAATTAATACATGAAGATAACACTTTGTCCCGGTTCAGGGTCCGTATACAAAACGCAGTCTTTATTGTCATGTTGGTTCGTCCGTCTGTCCTTGTACGGCGTAGCGCTACAAAACTGTAATTCAGGATGGGTATGCATATTTATACCACAGATAGATTGGTAGAATAAATCTTAGTATTTTTTGTTTAGGATACGGTTTTATCGTCCATCCTATTGCGTGTTGAAGGGTCGTTCAAAAATATCGCGGAAGTGTCCAGACCAACTTTTTTGCGACCATCTTTTGCGAAATATTAAACTTTCAAGTTCTAATTTTTATTACTATCAAGTTAACTGTTGAGGTTTAGAAAGGCGAAAAATGTGGGTTACTAGATTTTACACCATAGCAAGCCATAGCTATGTCACGGCGGTCTAGTGTGTGACTGGCAGCCAAGTCAAAGCCAGCCTGCGATCGTGTGACGTCACAACTGTCAAGGGAGACAATATAATGTATTCGGAGCGCTCAACTAGGAAAGTTCTATATGGTATCGAATGTACTGGAGCTAGTCAAATCGCTGCCAGCTGTAATCACCTATCCTAATAAAGGCTGATTACAAGAGGTTAGATACTTTGCCTCGCCTTCTGTTCCAAACGAATTTTAAAGGAAAATTATGACTACTAGCTGGGCTCTACAGTAATACTTCATCGCCTTACAACTACCGAAGCCCACGCTGCGTGTGGCCCGACACGCTCTCAGCCAGTGTGTACAAACCTAATATTGCCACATGTGGTATAATTCAAGTTTATATGAGAAGAAATTCACGTGGTTGAACATTATATGATAGTAGATTGTGCCCGCAGCTTCACGCGCGTGTGTGAAAAGATCAGCAATAAAAAGGTTGTCAATTCCTTTCTATCAATGGTTGCCAGGCAACGCTTTGTTGTTAGACACTTACGTAAATTTGGCTAAAATATACATTGTAATGAGTCTTTCGACAGAAATGAGATGTTTATTCACAGTAAAAAGTAGTGTATAGTACTCGTCGTTCTCCCAAACATTCTCAAACCAAAAATCATACTATAGGGAAGCTCTGTAGAGTCGTGAAAGGAGGACGAACAAACACACTTTCGCATTTGTAATATGAATATGGAAGTTTCATATCTGTACCACATTTACGTTCTAACGCATTAATAATGATTCCACGCCGATGCCGTCAACAGTAGGCGCGCTAATGAACTCATTTATCATCACATAATCATATAATTATATTACAATATGTAAAAATTGTACAGAACTGCATTAATGTGGTCAAGCAATCCAGACGTTAATTTTATCGGGTTAATTAAGTCGTATTTAAGCACGTCCGTTACGTTATGATGACTGGGACGCAGCTGGGACACTATAAGTAACATTTTTAAACTATTACTTTTACAGTAGGGATCCATCAAAGTTATCGTCAGAGGTTTATATTCGAAAAGAAATTTTATTTCATATCAGATACAGTGTTAATTTGAAGTAACAGTTTGAGATATTTTATTATGGTCGAGTTTCAATAGCCAAGTCATTAAATATTGGATAAATAAATAAATAATCACAACCCATAACTGTCCCACTGTTGGGCTCGGGTG
>DWPA01007019.1:0-10610 GCA_018251375.1 Calpodes ethlius | reverse complement strand
TATAATTTACGTCCACGCCATGCACACAGTAAATCCTAGATAGGAGATGCGTAGAAAGCTCATTTCTCTTTCAATTCTATCAGTTAAACTTAAAACAAACGGTTCGGTTTCTAAAGATGACTACGAATAACAGATACCCTCTGCAATTTTCAATATTGGCGAACAAAAATCACGGGCGTAACAGACTCTTGAGAACATCGACTCCTGAACCTTGACCCTTATTTATATACTTAATCATGCAGCATTAAATATTGCAAAACAGACTGCATTTTAACAGAGAATACAAATATGAATAGCTACAACAAAAAACAAGTTTAGATAATGATAAATTGAAAAGTATTATCTGGTAAATACCATTATGGGGTGTGTGCGCGTGTTTAAATGATAATCATTCGCCTATTTACTTTAAAAACGTGTTCAACGTTTCAATTAGGAATACAGTAGTATACAAACGTATACATTAATATAAGGTGACTTTTCATTTACAGGTTTGTATTTAAATTGTATTTTTAACCGTAAAAAGATTTAAAAAGCTAAATTTATATGTAATACTTGTAATGAAACAAACGGACAAAAAGCCCATAACAATAAAAATGTATCAAAGATTGAGCCAACTTTGTTAAGTAGTTAAGTTTTATTTCAGCGTAAGTTTATAATATCTGTATATTTTCCATAATGTACCGAATAGTATAAAGAATCAACATATCCAGTAGATGCCACAAATCTCATTCGAGCACAAACTATAGGCTCAAATTGTATTTATTGTAAATTAGACTATTTTATTCAAATGCATCAATTGTATATAGATACAATACACATTTTATAAAATGTCTGTATTTTAATTTCGTTTTATTAATCAATTTTGAATAACAGACTACACAAAAATGTAATTAATTATTAAGCATAGTGTACAATTAATGACGCATTAAGCGGATCATTTCAATAAATACGATGCTTATAATTTGAATGAAATAATCTAATATGTTAATGTAAGCTTATTTTATAAAGTGCGTAGTGTTAGGTAGGTAGGTTAGAAGATAAAAATCTGTATATTTGTTGTATATGTCGTTAGAGTAAAGTGCTTAGCAAGGTCTGTTAGATGTTTCGATGTCGGCAGAAATACGGTGTCCGTGTCACAATTTCTCACTATATTCTCTATACACGTGTAAATCTAATTTTTATACATGTACACAGTGCTTGGTAAGTGTTTGTAAATAACTCGATGTTTGTTTGTTCACAAAGCACAATTAGGGGGAATGATACACAATCGTATTGTAAATTCACAATCAAAATAGATGTTATAAAGATACTTGCGACTTAGTACCGGTTATGTTAACTTCGTTCATTTAAACCCATATATTGTATGCAGCAAGTTGATCCCACTGAAGATGAAACTAAAAGGCTTAAAATTTCGTTTCGGTGACTACGCCCCAATACATTACCGCTCGTATCCACCAACAAATTAAAAACGACAGTTCATTATACATTAGTGAAACTGAATTTCAATTATTTAGGGTATTCATTTCGAATTTATTAATATTAGCTGTAAACTGTAAAGGTACTTACTTATAAAATTGTGAATACTTGTGTGATGTCGATGAAAACGTTTTAATAATTGCATTATATAATATAATAAACACATTTTTGGATCAAGGCTTGAGTTTTCTTTACAATCTTTAGCACCAAGGACCACTTCAGAATTTCGATGACACAGAAAACCTCTTCATTGAAACAAAGTTCTTATAATATTAGTTCCTTCCTTAATCAAAAACTTTCTCTTTGGTTTGTCTTATTAAAATAAATCCATTAATTATTACACAGAATTCTCTATACATTTGCAATTTTGTACGAACATTTAAACAATACCAACATTATGTAATGAAACGTCTCAACGTGATATTTTTAATACTAATTACGAATCCTTCACATTTCGCTAGAAAATTGTTTAAGATAAAATATATTGCCTTAATTGCCACTTTGCACAACATCAAATAAACCTAATGAAACCTGAATAATAAAATAATGTCATATTTACAAATTAACTTTAATTAAAGCTTTTAAAACATTCTCCTACTCGGCTTTGAATCATGACGAATTTAACCTAAACGCAAGTTAAAACATTATTTCCAAATAAATTCATTTTAAAAAGGCCACACAGTTTGAGTCACTTATTTTGTACAAGACTACTATTTTAATAAATGGTTTAAATTGCATAATTCTATCACGTTCCTACTATTGGGTTGCCCGGAAATTTCGTGTCAATATTTTAGGACAATTAAAACGCAGCTAATTTAAATTATAACGAAATTAACGAACTGTAACCAAACTTTTTTCCAAATATGGCTGAAGCTATCTCTCTTACAATATGTACAGTGTACACATGTCATTTGTTTTCAATAATTGTGATATATTCAGTCAGATCTAGCGCACTACCTACCGAAAATTGACACAAACTTTCCAGACAACCTATTAATGAGATTGTATATATTCTTAAAGTTTTTTGTACTGTTGATAAGATTAAACACTATAAGGCTAGCTGTTCGATCAAATATCTAAAATTCCGAATACTTGGATTACACAAAAACTAAGTTAAAATAACAAGAAATATTTCTATACATGTACCTTTTTCCTATTGCAGATCTAAAATACTTATTATTATACAATATGTATACAATTACACATTCTAAAGACAATTTTACAGATATAGTTCCTTACAAAATATTATTGCTGTATATTCGATATAATTGTTGATAGTCCCCGAAATAACTTCTATTTTAAAATTTTCAATAACATGTTCGATCTATATTTACATGACTCAAACAGGCAGTGTTTTTCCGCCACATACTACGAATAAATTTAATCTATATAATTTTAATCTCCTGTCACTACTCCCTTGTTCAACGAATTGCAAAAACAATACATACTTATCTGAGTAAAGAGAACTTTTCGTTTCTAAAACAATAAAATCACGTTAGGATGTGGATAGATACCACCTAAAACCTACTAATTTCTTTAGACCACAAAGTCCTGATTAAAAAAATAAATAGTAAATATAACCAATAACATTCAAATAAATTAAGATAAGATACTACAAATAGTGTAGATAAGATAAAACACCTCAGCTGAGTATTCACACGAGTCAAACCTTAATCCTAAACTTATATACATTGTATACACCAACAATACAATCTTTATAAAGATCGTACCGACGCGATAATATCGTCATTAAAGTATTATAATTTCACAGTCACACGTGGATCATAAATCGTCACTCAACAATGCATCGATATCATTAAGCACATCCTTATCCGAACTGTCGTTCCTCTGGCACGGCTTCCGACAGCTCGCTACGACGTCCGGCACGTTTTTAACTAAATCCAAGTCTAAATCGGACACAGTGATCTCACCGTCGTCCTGATCCTCGCACAGATCGACGATATCTATCGGCTCGCCCATCTTAGTCGTATCGACGTCTATAACCTCAGGGTCAATGTCCAGTCCGCACTTATCGGATATCTCTACACTCACAAACTGCACCTCAGTGTCCGAATCGTTATCCGTCTTGCTACTGGCGTCGATTTCGTCCTCCCTGCACTCGCTCGTTGAAGAATTTTTTAATCTATTCCTAATTAGTCTAGGCTTGGACGTCTGCTCGGCTATTTTGATCCTCTTGAACTCGTAACAATTGTCCACCAGCTCGTCCTCCTGCATTTCGTACAAGTCGCTCTGCTCCGACAGCGTTCTCTTTCTACTGTTCATCTCGTCGATCCGCCGTTGATCCACCTTGACGGGGCTCGGCTGCGCGGGCGCATTGTGATCTAGCTTCTTGTAAACTATGGAGTTGCTTCTGACAACTTTTATCATCTTGTTGCCCGAAGTCGTCACCGTTTCGTGCGTCGACAGCTTTCTCTTTCGACTCAGGTTGAGCGTTATCGGTTTCATCGGTATTATCGTTTCCGGCTTCTTCCTCGCCCTGATCTCGTCCAGGGACAGGACCTTGAAGTCCAACGAGCTGCGCCTCTCGCCGGCCTGCTTCTTACCTGCGATCTCGTCGAGGGATAGTCTCTCGTATTTGGTGTTCAGGTTCGTTCTGACTATTTTGCGCTCCTTGGGCGGTTCCACCGGCAGGGGCAGCGCGTCGTAGCTGTAGAATGCGGCGGCCTCCGCCTGGATCTTCTCCAGAAGCAGAAGCTCCTGGGACTTGGTGCGGGCGATACGCAACGCGTCGTCGGGCGACACCGCCTTCGTGGGCGTGGAGGAGGGCGCGCTCTCATTATCCGACTCTGCAAGAACACACCAATCGATCGCTTTAGTCGAATCCAAAAAAATCTCTCAATGATTTTCGTAATTAATTTTGATGCGACCCGACGCGACCGACTTGGTGTGTTCTCTCAAAGATAATATCGAGCATCCGAAAGCGACTCGGGGTGGGCGTTCAAAAATAATTACAAAAATCATATTACGAAACATTTTTATTTGCTCGTTGATGAATTAAACACAACTCGATTAAAACAAAGCCGAATACAATCTGTTCGGATACCGGGTCCTAAGTCGGTTTAAATCGTAATTAGCTTAAAACAATTCTCTTAGACACGCCGCACTAAACATTAAACGTATGCTGGATCTCTTACACGACCGTAATACTAACATTAACATAACAACAATTAACGTTACAATTTTAGTAAAAGCAAAACCTAATCCGGTCGCAGCTCCCGCTATAGCTACCTACGTCACGCCATCACTCGTTCCAAATTTGAATACTGGCTATTTTTTTTCAATGAGATGGAATTAATTTTAAGTATCAAAAACACTAAATATTTCACCCCCTAAGTATCCTTATCTAACGTTCACATGCAATTTCCTTAATCCAGCCCACAGACTTACAACATCGTCGTATGGGCTCACAATTTGAACAAAAACACCCGATATTGCTTCGATATTCGTTAAAATGCCCAATTGTACTGCACAGACAACATAATTTGGCATGTTCTAGGCTGAGAGGACGCCGCTGTCGACGACCAGCCCCGTTCTCAAACAATAAATAAAACAAGACTTAATCGAATTAAACGAAATCGATTACTCGGTAATGACTATCGATTAACAAAACAAATTCAATATAAAAAAGTACATTGAAACACATTATGCTCACATCCTTGCAGGCCGACCGGTGATTTTGCGAATCGCCTTTTACTCAATTTTTATTAAACAAATTTCATTCATTTCATAATATCAAAAGTATAAAGGATCAGATCTCTGAGCGGTACGCCATCAATCACCGATTCGCCTGCAACGATATTATTTTGTGATGACAGAATGTCACGTAACACATTAAGAAAACAGAAAAAAAAAACCCAATCGCATACAACAGAAAGGTTCGTCTCATATAATTAAACTAAAGAGTAATATTTCATATGTATAAAACCTCCCGTTTCCTTAATGCGTCCAATAATACAGACAATAAATACATACGTAGATAATTTAAAGTAACAAGACAAATTATAATCTAGAGATAAACATCTGTTAATAAACAAGTAGTACAACACTAGACATCACTACAGGTACGAGCGAAACCAATATACCTGCGAGCTGCCCGTAGACCGAGCCGGCCGCTCGCCACAGACTAACCCCGCCGTTTTGTACTAACCATCGCTACAACGAAACATTTCCGGAGTACATTACTCTGTTCGATTCTAAATTCAAACGACGAATCGAACTTCAACTCCGCGTTAGGACGTATTAAAATTATAGTCTGCGTAGAAAATTTGCATATTAAAAAATAATATAAAATTCATTTCCACACACACCTAAACTAACCCCCCACCGATCGAAACTATTTTTCGTTTAATAACTTTTAAATATAGTAAATTACCTTCATACATAAAATAATGACTAGGCATACCATGGACCCTAAACAAATTTCAAATTAATCCATTCCACTTTCAAATTCCAGTTCTCGCATATTTATTTTGTTTATTCTGCAGACAATTCTGTTACATTATAGGAACTTTACTTTCAGTGCAAAAATATAAAAATGAATAGTTCGTCCCGAATTCAAAACAACTGTTTAAATATATACTTTACCTAAACACGCTACTCATATCAAAGTGCTATTAGTTTATTTCGGTTTACGGAAGCATTACCAGATATTACCAAAAGTTAGCGAAGCGATCGTATGCTTCATCCTATCATACAAATTACAGTACATACTTTAACTCGTCTAAGTCGGTAATACGGTCTCAAGCACGTAAGCTTTACCGCACACAGGGAGCACACCAGCTCCACAGACTAATCTCGTCGGCACAGTGTAATGCCGAGGTATGGATAACGTAAATATTTTTCAGCGATATCAAAATTCCAAAAAGTTCAACATATATTTTTCATACGTTATACATTGCAACGATTTCGAAGTCCGATATCGCTAACAAAATCTCACATTACACACAACTCTTTAAAATATAACCTTAGTTATTTATTAATAACAGTTTTATTAAAATTTATATTACGTGACAATATGAAAAACAGTTTAAAATAATTTAAAATTGTAAACGCAACCGTTAAAACATGCCGGTGGCTGCATCATTACTGGCAATAGTCAAAACAAAACTCTAATATACAACTACCGTCAATGAGTGAACAAAATGTCCAAAGCCGTGTGGAGCCGTGCGACCTGCTGTGCTCCCGGTGTGAACATCTAATTTATATCTTTATTCGATTAGATCTAAATAACGCTCACGGTGCGAAATAGGTATAAGGTACAGGGGCGGGTAGCAGTGGGTACCTTTATAAACCGCTAAGCCCCGCAACACTACTCACTAACATACGAACAATTTAAAGGCATAAAGCTTCTTTTTTTTTCCTTTTTTTTTTACTTCTTCACCTATATTAATGAGTTATAATATTCGTGTATATATATTTTTATTTGTATTTTAATATATTATTTAACCTATCATTATCTATGTACTTTTCTATTATAGACAAAGGATTACACCGACATCTATTCGAAACTAGCACAATCGCGAATCAAATCGACCCGACACAGTATCGGGGGACGATTTCACGCGCTATTGCTTAATAGTGATATAAATTGCTATATATTATGACGGTACACGTAAATGAAAAAGCGATATACGAATCTAATTAGCTAAGATATGAAGGAGACGACGATGTCCTTATTGCACATATAAAAATACCGACCGCGCGTCGGAACGAGAGAGCTCCCACCGGGTTCCGTCCCTCGATATCGATTTAAAAACTTCAATAGTATATAAAAAAAATATTTAAACTTTCTCCAGTTTCAACCAACCAAAACGCCGCTCCCTCTAGCGGCACAAAATATAAGATAAAATCATAACCGTATCTCCTGTAAATAATCCGTACGATTCGGTCAATACCAAGCGTTTACAAATCACATCGACACGCACCGAAACCGAATCGCACCTCACAATAAATACTATAATGTATAATTGACTATCGTCAGAGAACAAAATTCATGTTTCGTGTTCTAAATATAAAGTCGACCGCAAATTTTCTACAATCGGATCAATTAACATAAATAACGATTTTTAGTTCACTCTTAAGTATCCAGCGACAAATCTCTTCGAAACCATTTTAAAAATACATCCACTTGACAACTAACAGAGCGGACTCGAATTTATACCTTTCGTTTCTTCTCTTTAAAACTACTATCCATCCACTATCCAATGTTTTAGTGTCACTATCCAATTAAAAAAAAAACTATACCACTTCAGCAAGAAGCCACCGCCTTTAATTTACCATTTTTTTCTATACATAACGATAAATACATTAACAAACGTTAACTTCATAACACTTCAACACGGCAATTAAATCCATCAATCCATCCATAATTAAATCCCAAAGTAAAATATGTGCGGCCGACCTTATCTAACGCGCTACAGCAGAAAGGGATGACAAATAAAACATATATGTTTTTTTTTAATCAAAAAATCAAACTCCATCGCGCTAACGTAATCCCAATCCGCGTTAAACCATCCTTAGCCAATCGTAATAATAACATAATATAAGAAAATAAATAATACATCTAAATTATAACTACGATAACATATTAAATGTGAGTGTTTCCGTTACAAGTTAAATATTTATTGGCACGTTATTAATAATACGTGAATCAAACTCTGTCCGTCGACCGGTGCCATAGAGCGACAAATGAGTCACTACACCCAATCCATAGACAACAGACTCTAAACGACCCACCTACGAGCACGTAGCCAGAGACAGAATTTAATTCGTGAGTGCCAACACATCGAGCATAAATTCATATTACCTAAAGCGTAGTGTTACTATAAAGATTAAGTGAGCGTTGAAAACGTTTAAATAGTAATCTTAAACCTAGCGCCCATCGTATCGGAGGAGAGAGTTCTCGACGACGCAATGCAAGCTTATTGCTTAGACCCCATGTGTTCCTCCTCGTAACGTCGACATAAGTTCTTTGTGGCATTAATCCGTGCAATGACAAAGACCCTTGCCCAATGACTTGTACGCTCGGCCAACACGGCACAATTCTCATGCCACATCGTCCAACACTCCCAGCACGTTGGATAGTGTGTAAGCCTTATATTAAATACACTGAAAACTCCTTTAAACATCCTCACATTCTTATATCGGTGTCTACTTATACATTGACTGACCGTTTTGAAAACAATCATTAATGACACTAGTAATGTCCTTAATACGGATATCCACCGGACGACTAACCATCAAACACATTACAGTATTCATAGTCGAGTCCTGCGAACTTACTACAAGCCCCCATCAAACGAACCGAGACTGACCATTGTTGTCGGTCATCGTACAAAAAATTTAGGCATAATTTATAAAATATGTATTACATTTTCAAATATATAACTTTATGAAGTACTCGTTAACATACAATACTTGTTTGTCTGTTTTGTTATATCATTAATAATGTATGTATGTGTGAATATTATGCCTAAATACATGCTTTCACCACTGAACGGTATCTTCAATAACATAATTGGCCTTTTTAAGTTTTGTTTGTATGTAAAATCCATTACATTAATTTGGATTTCAAATACAACATTTTATTTTGTATCCAGTTATTCTAAAGCTATTCATGTCCTTACGCAGACGGGTTTGGTTTAAGTGTATGCTGGGACGCAAGCAACACAGCTCCAGACTGCAGCCCAGAGCAGATTTTGTAACGTATGAAGAAACACAATGTTACGATTAAGTAAGTTGAAAGGCAGATATATATCTATCCTGCTCTTTTTATGACTATAATACCGACACAGATTCCTGTGCATATGCATCTAAACATGCTTTTGTATAAGCAGGAAAACTAAAAGAAATTTAAATTGAATTCATTCATAATAAGCGTTGTTTGTATGGTACAAATATTGTCATCAACTGTAAAAAGACTTTTAAACTTATTAGTTAAAGGAACAACTCATCTAAACTCATTTAGCTATACAACCTGTCAAAAATCCATTCTTAGCACCAGTTAGGATGCAAATGTGTATATCAACTGTTCAAACGCATTGCAATATATGTTCATAACCAATGACTGAGCTATTTGCACTACTGAATCTGTACTGTATTCTGTCTGCATCTCAGCATATCCTTAACCTTATACTTTTAACTAATCAAGCCCTTAACTATGAAGCGATATTACTTGCTGATGTCAAATGTTATTGAAGATACTCGGTTGCACATGGGCTTTCTACTTGGCTTATTTATTGGAGCTCTTGATCATTATTGCAAGGTACATTAATTCTATACAATGAAATATACGCTGTACCTTTTTCTTATTATTTTACGACATTATCCATAAAAAAAAATCCCGATTTCAGTCATATTTGTTGGGTTCTTAACATTACCAACACAAATCTTGTTCAACGTAAACAATGAAAAACATTACCTGAACCAAATACAAGAGTTATAACTTAACATTGAATTTCATTATTGCTTTGCTATTTTTTTTACACAAGATTATTTTTACTAATACATGTCTTAAACAATATTCAGCCGATACAAATTTATAAATATTAAGTGAAAAATCTGCATAAACTAGCCAAGTAGTTGAATAATCGTGACAAGATCTAAACAGATCAACATTAATTATTCATTCGTGCAACCCACGTGGTGAACAGCGTCTGTTTGTCTCAAAACGTGTGAGGGGGGCTTATTGCATATAGTTTCAGTAGAGTCGCATACCTTCCTCGAAGTTGACAACGAGCGGATCTACGGGCAACGGGGCGTAGGGGCTCGTGGGCGCATCGTGAGCGTGGGAGTGAGCGTGCGGGTGGGCGTGGGAGTGGGCGTGAGAGTGCGGCGCGTGGGGGAGCACCCGGCGAGCGCCTAACAGTTCACTGGAAGCTGGTAGCACGCCTAGTATTGCACTGTCCAACACCACTGGAATAGAGAAACCATTTAAACTCATTATTTATTAAGTAAAATTTAACTTAGAAGTATGTAAAATGTTTTGTACCAAAATAATCTGATTTTCACATTCTGCTGTAACAAGCACAACATATCATATCTTATTTATTACTGGATGACCCGCGGCTTCACCGTAACAAAAAGCAAATAGAAAGGCCGTCGATTCCTGCTTA
>DWPA01007018.1:0-10612 GCA_018251375.1 Calpodes ethlius | reverse complement strand
AAAACATGCGTGGTACCTCCCTCCCACAAAGGAAAGCATGCACTACAATAAGTTAAAGTATATACCAACATACTTACCACCACCAACACGTGCTTCCCTCCGAACCGAAGCATCATCAGGATAAGTTGACTCTACGATGGTTAGTCACTAAGTGTAATAATGGCTTAGTAACACAGAATGTTAGATGTACACTTATACAAAACTTACTTTATCTTTACTAATGCAGACGCTAGTGCTTACGAAGTTAGCACACTAATGTCCCTTCCACACCTGCTTTAGCGTTAGTATTAGCGGCAACGCTAGAATGCGACTTAAATAATACGTTAAAAATACTGAGCTACATTAATAAGCAATATATTACTTCAATACAAATTTAACTTCCCATAAATTTGTGTATCGTGTAGCGTCAAACGCGTTGATTAGTGCTATAACAATTGGCCGTATCAGACTAACGTTACCGCGCTAATTAACGCGTTATGGCACATATGTGTCAGTAACAAGAAGTTACACACATCAAACGTTATGTGATAAGATGCGTTCGATATTTAAAATTACAATTTTCAAGAGCATTCTGGAAAAACATCAGACGCAGTTACCATATGAGCCAAGCACGTAATTGTTGCCACAGCAATTAAAATTGAAGAGGTACAAACAAGACTCGTTATTATTGAAATATAAATAGAATTCACAATTCAAAGTTACAGAGACAACATGAAGAAAATCATAAAATATTCTCAACAAATTAACGGAGCGTAGAATATCAGAATAGATAATACCTGAGTAAAGAAATAAGCTTACTAGTATAAAAGAGTTATATTTTTGACTTATACAAGATATTATCCAACCTTGACTTCAAACGGGTCAGTCCCCAGTCATAAGGAGACAAATAAAATTCTTATTACGCTATATCTCTTCGATAAAAAAGGTCCGTGGATATTTTAAAGCCAACATTAGATGCTGAAAGCCAAATAGATTATTTTTTATTCTGCTACGACTACACTTGCGTCCTAACGTGTTATCCAGCGCGCTAACAATGATTAAAATAACAATTGAGATATTCCATTTCTCGCTATGACTGATGTCAAATATCACTGCAGCTATTCGATTTTGTTATAATTTATAAATGTAAAGGTTTATATGTTCTAATATCATTTTATTATCACATATGAGATCACGCGCGCTATGCTACATACTTGCCTGGTTATTAAATAACAAAAAAACAATTACAAAGTGAATTAATACAAGTTATTTTTAGCTTGGTAAACCGGAGTTACTTTGCCACGCGAAGTCAATTATTTTAAAGCTAAGTTTATAGATGGCGCTATTACTAATAATTATAATAAGGTGAATCAAATTTGTAACACCGCCATCTGGTGTTACGCTAAATAAACTTAATTGCCTAAACTATTCTAGGAATAACAGATGACACCACGATTACAAAACATCATTCAAAACTACACGACAACGAAGATTTCTGATTAATTGATTCATTGGCCCAAATAATCGTCAACAATCAATCGTCGTAAAATTTTCATCGATACCGATCGTTTATAAAATAGGATTTGAGTGATGTATAAGTTATTATCATTGCTATTAGTGATATTTAGTAACAATGTAACATATACCGTATTTCCATATAATAGCCCTTCAATAGGTATTCTATTACATACGTAGGTATACTATATATATTAACTAAACAATGTTATTTCATGTCCAAGTACCTACGTGTATGATACGAGAGTTAGTTAAAGATATTTTTTGAAATATGAGATGGTATTTCAATAAAATTATGTACAAAAGCAAAACCTAAGTAGAATTAACAGATGGATCATTGAAAAATCCTTACAAAAATCCCTATATGCATAGAAAGACCCCGACTATTGAATATCCTACCACAAATGTGATTAACAATTTCGTGGAATATGAATTGTATGTTTAAAGATTTTTTATTCTTAAAAGGACTTAAACAATAATTACAACCATTTAGATATAAGTTTTCTAGATGTATCTTGCGCAATTATTTAACAAATCTTAAAATTTATAAAGTCTATAAGTCTGACAGGAGCCAAAAAAACAAAAAGTAATAACAAATTCTGAGAAATGCTATGCCCGAGAATCTCTTTTACAATAATGAGGGTAGAAGGGCTTTAAATTGTATTCTGTGACTTCCAAATACCCCCAACCGATAAGATTTCTCAGTAGTATACAGAAATCATAAGGGGCTGCGACAGCAACCTTGTTGACAGTTTGTACTACCTCGCCCTTAACTTACACAAGGTCTATCTCATTAAAAACAAGGAAAACCACAACGCGATCGGACAAACGAGATTGTTGATGGACTGTAATTATCCAGAGTACAAACAATTAGTTAAGATGCCTTTTAATATTACCATCCTTATAGGTTCTTCGTCGGGCAACAAGTATGATAGAGTCTTTACGACATTGCATTTTCCTACGTCGATTTTTTTAAACATATGATATATTTATTTAATCAAAGTACCACTATTATTCTCATTGCCCCCTAGATAGAAAAGATCTTTAAAAGGAATTCTAGGAGTGAACATTGGGAATTGTGTTAAGTTGGTTTTGTTCTCATCGGAATTTATGAGAAGTTGTTATGTAACTAGAACCAGGGTTCAATTGGAATAAGTTCTAGAATGTTGAATGTGGTAAAGATTTTTGAGTTGCAATTCCTTACATTTCGTCAACCTATCTTCTGCAAGCAGGCATAATGAATAAAATACAATCACGTTGCTTGTAAACAAAATTATTGCATAAGCACAAAACTTTCATTATTGTTTTAACCAACCTTAAGTTTTTGTTCTTATTTTACACTACCACTAACATTACAAAACTAAAAGACTCCATTTATGCGTTTGACTATAAAATCCTTAAAACAAAACATGTATTTGCTAGTTGCATCAATAGAAATTCGACTTGTCATTATGACAAACAATACTGAATGTGAACTACTATTCATCCTGCGTCTGTCATCCGGCTCTTATCAAATCCGTTTATAAGCAAAAGTTACGCCACAGAATTTATGGCTGTACGTATTTCTACATACAGCAATCTACAAATATTCACTTATCTTCTTAACAGCAATGTTGCGTACATATTAGTAATAGAAAGAGACAGAAGTAGCTTACGCTCTCTAATGCACGATTAATGAATTGCAGAATACTCGTTCCGACTAGAACTGGTGGAACACGTTACGAGGTTGGTACAACAACTCATCAAATTACTACCGACCATAGTATAGATAAGGCTGATTTTTTTTTAATTATGTATTTTAACAGGGAATCGAAAAAAAATATGCATCATGACGTATTATATGGATGTCTTTGGCTCACTTGTTATCATGTTAATATTGTTAATCAGGATACTCGCCACAGATAATGCATTCGAATGAATTCACACCAGCACATAATAATACAGCATAGAAATCACAAAACAAATGACATTTGTTGTTGGACATGGGTTTTTGAAAATTTTCTTCATTAAATCCCATACAACAATTTACAAAAACATTTTAATTAGTCACCAACTCGCTCTAATTAGACGCACTGCATTCTACATATTAGCCGCGTGACCTACTTCGATTAGCGTTCGATACGATAATAAGGATCCGGTTCGATAGTTCATTCACTACCCGTGCAGGTAATAAGTAGTTAACTGTTACGAAAATTGTAAACACATTCGATAACTTGATTATGGAATACCAAATGAAGAAATGTTCCTCAAATGTTTTACAGTATAACGTACGAGTTATGCCGAACACGCTAAAGACCTTGAAGCTACTTTTGCGTTTCAGAGTAAAATTCATAGTAATTAATAATAAAAAAAAAACCAACACGCGTTTATACTGCTAATTCTCTAAATCCAGAATAGAAATGTCTATACTTAACAATTAAGTGGTTGCCTAGTCTGTAGCGCATCTTGAATATTTTACCAGGTTATGCTTATCATACAAATGCATTCATCGGAACTACAAAAATATTTTACATTTTCAAACAACAAAAGAAAGTAATTCTAATTCAGCTTGCAAATTTTGACCTACACGAATATTGCGAGTTAAAAAAAGATCTAGACAAAGCAACAGAAAAATATGCAAGCTCTCATAAGATCAACAAAATATTCAAAACGTACATTGCAAACGTAATATTTGCGTATGGGATAAATTACAAAGTAGGTCAGAACTATTTATAAATGAAGAAATCAGTTCAAGAGTCCATCACTAATAATAACAAAAGCATATACTAAAGTTTCATGCATGTCAGTGAACTAAGGTCACCACCGGAGATACCGGTCACAATCAGACAAAGTATTTGCAAAAATAAATTGTATTGTATGTATTATATTGATATATAATCTTATATGAATAATTCTTAAGTTTAATTTTAACAGTACAAGAGATAGAAGTCGTTCATCAAATACATAAAACAATGCATAGTTAACTGTCAAAAGACTAATATTGAACTAAGGATAAAAATGATTAAATCAATGATGAAAATGTAACAAGTAGAAGACAACATCTTAAATGGAATCCATATAACAAAATGGCAATAACTAACAGTGTTGATGGTGCAAACACATATTAATTTGAAGTCCCCAGTAGTATGTAAGCGAACCAACACCAAAAATCTTTCAAAGACAAAACATCTACTAATTCAGTATTCAATACTTGGATAGAAAATAGGGCGATTAACCGCAATATGTTGAAATAAATTCAATATTTTATGAATTTGGTAGCAAAGGTCAAGTTCTTCGAAACTTTCACTTTCACGACGTCAAACTAAAATTCAAAATCAAACAGATTCTCAAATTCTAAAGCAGATTCTTAAATTATAAAAATCATTTAATATTGCATATGTAGTAATGTACTTAGTGTACTTAATTGTGTAATTAAATAAGTTAAATATAATAAGTTTAAGGTAACACGGATCGTTTAGGCAATAAATATTGACACTTGTAGAGATATTAACATGGTTTATTGGGCTATCGGTAATAAATATTATTCTTACGAATGCTCTTTGACAAATTCCATCGTTGCTGCAACACTAAATGTTTGCGTTTTCGTGTGACGCAAAGCAGAAACGACATATTTAGCATAGTCCAGCGGATTTCGTAATGCACTTGACGTATGGTACGTAGAAATCTTTAGAGACGAGATGAAGAAATTAAATTATAATAATACAGTTAGTTTCTTTTAAACTACTGAAAACAAAATAACAGTTTTATGAAATATGATATCAGACGCTTTTATTCTAATGGTGATTTTGACGAAAAAGAAAAAAACTATGATGGATATAAGCGGTTGACCGAATATCTTCGGTCGCTAGCAACGAAATATCTATTAGTGATAAATTCAATGTTTACAAACACGAATAAATGGGCATAAAAGTATTACGTCTTTAGTGTACTTTTATAACAAACAAAAAACTAAACTGCTCGCATTTACAACTTTATCTAAGTATCATAAAATTTCATTCTTATCATGACAACCTTGACCACACGGTACAAAGTACGAATCTATGAATAAAATTACATCCTGGTCTAAAATCATACGTTAGCGAAGATTTTAAATTGTATTTAGCAGATTAAGCAGATTTAACTATAGATAAATGGAACAAACGATGAAAAGTAAATATAAAAATAAGGAATGTAGATAATAGCATTAAACGTAGTTTAATGACTCGTAATAAACAATGTTTGAATGTATATAAATATCTTGTTAAAGATAAGGATAAAGATATATACGTATTTGACCTAAAATAGGTTCAAGAGATACACGAAATGATTACTGTGAAATTACATCGTGCTAACGTCTCAAATTTTGATCATATGTAGTAAAATCTTAATAAGATACAACAATAGGAGCCCAGGGGAAAATTAAACATTTCTATAATAAAACAAAATTCATATAATTTTAAAATCATTATATCAACATTTTAATATAGTGTGAAAAATTATTTATTGTGTTTTTAAAAATATTTTTAAAGAGAAAAGTGAGCTTTGAACTATAATTTATGTCTTAAGTTACCTACAAGTCCTTTACTTTGCCTTAAATTCCGTTAAAAAAAGAAATATACTGCTATTTCCTGTCCGCAACGTCAAAATGTCATATAAACGTGGTAAGCAACTAATTACCACAGAAACCTTGCAGCCTTATTCGGCATACGGAGTAAAAACTTCGTGTATAACAAATAACTCGCGTGGAGTGTCTCAAGGTAGTATAATAGGACCACTTACTTATATCCTGTTAAAATGTTCAGCAGAGTTGATTTTCCGGCACCAGACGGCCCCATTATAGCCGTCAGCTCACCTGACCGCAGTCTCCCAGAGACCGATTTTAGTATCATCTTCACATCTGGGAAGAGAAAAATGTTATTGTAGTACAAACTCCTTCAATTAGGTTTTCAAGTCACTCTGATTGGTTCAAATGTCATTGGTTATTAAAAATATATTCGTGTTATTGACATTAAATCTCCGGCATTTTTATTAAGAAAGTGCCATCTAAGGATAAAGAGTGACGTTTAACCAAGGACATTGCACAATATAGAATCTCTTGAGAAGCCTAGAGTGTTAATCTACATTGCTTTAGTGCAAATTAGTTAGGGATTAGTGATGAGCCACTCTTTTTAACGACTTCTTTTCAACAATAGAAAGTTAGGTCCATGTTGGAATTTATTGGTAAGATTATACATAGCATGACCCATGACATCAAGTATTGAAAAACATTTCCTAATAATTAGTAATATTATTAATAATTAAATACTACGGTCAACCTTAATCCGACATATTCATAGGCAAAGGTCAAATTTCATTTCCTGCATATAAATTACAGTTATTATGAGTTCACTTATAGTTTAACATTTAAAACGTCAAGTCATGAGTAAAATGAATTCTACCACAACCATGACGATTGCTAAACAAACACTATCTACAACATAGTTAATTCAGGCCAATAAACGGGAATCCGAAACCTTATATTCTATGCTTATCTTTATTTCGTTTACGGAATAGCGAAACTTTTCAAACGAGTGTTAAGTTTGACAACCAACACTTAGCCACTGATAGATTTAAAACCGCTTTACGCTCCAAGTGTTGAGCGATAAACAGAAATATATGAGATCATCTTTATTAGGCTAGCGAATTGCGTTTGCAAACTATAAGGATATTATTTGAATTTATTTGTATATTAACATTGACATGACACTTGAAACGTGTTGTCTGTTTCGTAAACCATAAGTCATATCTCAAATTTACCTCGGGTATTGTGATGTGAGACCTGAACCTAGAGTTAATACTGTTATCGAATGTAATAATAATGATAAATTATAAACTCCACATGTGTGACAAATATATGACTCGAATATAGCTCTCATTGTATTTTTGCCTCGCCTCTAAACATTAGCAATCATTTACAGTTTTATCGATATTATTATAATGTGTGATGATGTGTGAAATAGTACGTACATTCACAAAATTTTAAATCTTGTACAAATTTTATATTGCAATCACGTTTCGTCAAATGTTTAACAGGTAAATTTAAGTTATTATGTAAATGTTTATGTCTTTGATTTGAAGGTTTTTGTCGTTTTAGAACGTTAATGTTTCTTTTGTTTTTGTTAATTAGTTACAGAAGGTATTGTATAGAATACTGATTTTGTCGTAAACTACTTTAAATTCGGAGTATTCCCCATCAGATGTCGAGTATTAGTACAATCTCTTTTTTTCTTCTCTTCTTGTCTATGGGCGTGGGCGACCAGATGTTGATAAGTACCATCAGGTGGCTCGTCTGGTCATTTGTCTACTGTATATAAAAAATAAGAGAGGGTAACATATGGTTCGTTAGTTTCGTCTACAAAACTATTTTTAAACCAGATTAGTGGATCAAATATCACCTATAATGTTTAGCTTTTAACTTGAAAGATATTTGGCAGAACTAATTATTTATTTTTTTACGCAATCAATTCCATAATATTAATAGTATTTTTGTTTGTTAATTGATTTGTCTCTTTGTCTGCGTTTTTATTCCCATTAATCTCAGAAACCCAGAAACAGAATAACTGTTTTAAATATGTCTTGACTGATGTATCGTAGAAGCTCAAGGAAACATCTTGTTAATGTTTTATATCAATCAGTTCACAAATAAAGAGAAATAAGTCAGTTTAAAGAACCATGTCTAAACATTTTATCGAGGATCTTAATCCTACGACACGTGTTTTGATGCTTCGGAAAATAAGGGCCGTTCTTGACACTGGTAATAAAACGAACATTACAATAGCCATACGATGAATATTGTAAAGTATGTCTAGTTGGATCCAGCCATCAGTATCCAGTTACATCCACAACTGTGTACAATACGACCAGATTCTCAATTCCACCGTTGACTGCGCAGGATGTCTGTACCCAGATTTCATAAACAATCAAGGTAAGATAAGATGTAATTGATGAAATCTGAGACTGCTAGCTCGATAAAGAAATAATTTTCTGCGTAACGTAATATTACGTACAATGATATTACTATTTTAGTAGACATGGATATTTATACATGTAAATAAAATTGGAGTTTCCGTTTGTAATATCGAAATAACCGTTTTTTACATATGAATATACGTACAGTACCAAAATAACATTTTTCACAATTTTTGCCTGTCTGCCCGTCTGTTTGTTCTGGCTAATCTCTGAAATGGCTGGATCGATATTGACGGGACTTTTATTGGTAGGAGGTTGATGTAATAAGGAGTAACTTAGGCTACTAAAACAAAATAAAGTAAAACACTTTTTGTTAAATTCCACGCGGTCGAAGTCACGGGCACATCTTGTAGAAGGATAAGACTTAATGGGGTGAAGAATGTTATACAAAGAAATTAATCACGTTAGGAATAATCACAGAAAAAAAGCTAATCGACTGAAATTGACAGTTGAATCACTGTTGTAACATTTATTATTATCCTTGTTAATTGCGTGATTTAATCCGGCATTATTGTGCCCTGTGCCCTTAGCGATTAATTAAACTTAGATTTGCAATTAAACGGAGAAGTCAGCTAATACCTTGTTACGAGAATATGCACTGCGCGAAGAAAACCATTGTATTAATAGGCAAAGATACCATTACAAATGTGTTAACATGTCTCAGGAACACTTTACTTTGCGATTCTACCAGAAATATGTGACATAAATGTGTAATCTTGTTGGCGGGTTTTACTCGCACGCCGCTTCGCTGTCTCGCACATCTCTAACTCGAGGGCCACAAGCCAAATCGCTCAAAGCGAATTAGCTTTCCGCTACAAGTGTCAGCGTCAAGGGTCAAACAAATGTATAATATTTGATCGGCTATTTCACAAAATACAAATTACCAGGATATCAATTGAATTCGTATGCGAATTGACATTGATATTAACTTAACGCTTGTAGCGTTTAAACGCTTAGAGCGAAGTGACTAGTTTTCGGCCAAGACATAATAGACTCTCATCGTAAAACTTGAAGAAAACCGATTATTGTTTAAAATACGTATAATTTTATCAATATTAAATGAAATGAATGTTACATACCTTTAATATTATTGTCTGGCGGTATTACTTCATAGGTAAAGCGACGGTGCGGTTGTACAGGAAGTTTCGCACAACAGGAAGGATAAGAGCCTTCATTTATACGCAATGTAATTGATGACTACCACAATGATTCGACTGAATGAAACGACGCAACTAGAGGACTATACCATTAAAAACAGTCTCACGCAAACCATAATACCCACTTATAGTTTGAAACACGTAAGGTTGTCAAATTTTTGCGACAGAAATATAAATTAATTTTCATATTATTTAGGAATGACACTTAAACTTAGTAGTATTTTTAAGTACGGTACTTTAAAATTAGATAAAGAATAAGCTAATATCTTTAAAATGGCATTATTAAGTTATCTTTAATGAAAATAAAATGAAACAGTATTTAGAAATATTTTTGAAATTTAAAGAAACAAAGTGTACACATACTTTATCTTTTACTACACGAGGCAACCCTATGAATGCAAAAAAGAAATTTAACTGATTATCGATCAAAACTCAAGGTGATGATAAAACTTAATGAAACGTAGAATCATACAGATAAAAAATTATAAAAAAAAACAGACAAAAAAACTGACCATGACATACCAGTAGTACAGTTCTAATCTGTGGAAATAATATTAAACGTCTAAAAAATTATTCATTTTTATCGCTATAACGATAAATAAAAATATAAAAGTATAATGAACAGAAATGGTAGCTTAGTGGTTCGAACGTCGGTCTCAAGAACGTGGGGACGTGAGTTCGAATCCGGCACGCACCACTAATTTTCAAAAAGTTACGTGCGTATTACAAGTTATCACCTGCTTCGGTAAAGGAAAACATCGTGAGGAAGCACACCCGAGAATTCCCCATAATGTTCTCGAAGGAATGTAAAGCCTATCGACCCGCACTTGGCGAGCAGGGTGGACTATGTACCCCTCACACTGTGTGGGGAGACCCGAGCACAGAAGTGAGACAGTTATAGGTTGTAATGATGATGATGAATTAAAAGAAATAACAATACGTGTATCCGTAGTCTCCAACACTAACAACATCGT
>DWPA01007017.1:0-10612 GCA_018251375.1 Calpodes ethlius | reverse complement strand
GAAGAGTTTACATTTTTATTTTCGGCTTTGGTGTGCGTTCTTGACTGTGGGTATCGTCCTTGGCACCCACAATTCAAGAGATCCTAATATGGGGCCTTTGTATGTATAGCGTTACAATAATTATTTACTATTTACTTCTCCAACATGATAAACTAGTCCTTCTTCTTTGCAAATTGGTCTTCTCGACTCAATCAATCCAGGTTCTCGCTCCGTCCACTTGGATATTAGAAACAATAGTTAATTTCCATTCAAAAAAAGAACATTATAAGTTCTAGAATATTTGAATGTTCAGAAATTGTTTACGTAATATTTGTCTAAGTTATATCAGAAACATGTAAGCAATGCATGCTTGCGAATGTCTATGTGTCTAAAAGTATCGGTAAACGAACGATCCAAAATTCTATCGAGACGGCCTCATTACGTTGCTTGACATCTATTAAAGAGTCGCATGTCACATGATTGTTAGTTGTTATAGATTTACCTATTACACTTCACATCAGAGACTATGTACAGCTGAGTACTTTAGTCAGCATTAGAGTATTGTACATATTTATGAATCATGCCTTCTGTTATACATTCTTTGTCACAAAAATCATTTTAACAACGATAGACGCGTGTTAATTTTTATTTTGATGTTGGATTGCAGTAAGACAAGAACCTAAATCTGAAATAACATTATGAATGCCGTTGAACTCTTAGTTCGTTAGCATTTTAACAAGCTCGTAAACAAGTCCTCGAAATTAAAATAAATGTTTCGAGTTATGTTTTGGCAATTTTGGATCTCATTTTATTATCAGAAGGAATGCTTTGTTGCAGATCGTACTAAGATTGAAACCCTTAGAAAAATGTTTGTTTTAGGAAATGATTACACAAAGCATTCTCTTAAATGGTTATTGATATATAAACGATATTCTTCTGTGCCCAAGTATATTTTTTGTTTCTTCTTTTAGCTTCTCTTCTATTTTATTTCTTCACTATCTTACATAGCTGATATTCATGGGTGACAGTTAATACTTACCAACAAGTGAGTAGCGGAACTCATATAAACGAGATAAGTATAATTAAAAAAAACTAAACGTTCTTTACAATTGGGGAGTTTCCTTAGCTGGACCCATTCCTAAGTGAGGTAGGTATTATAAAGATGCATTATCATCGAGACTAAAATATTGTGTCAAATTTCATGTTCATAGGATAAGAGGAAGCAGTTCTAATTCAGCTTCAGAATTTGACTGAAAGATACTAACAAATTAACAAACAAATAGATAAAAGCTGTTAAAAAGTATTTCGTTTGTCACAAAATGTAACTAAGATATCGATTAGTTCTACGAACAGTCAACAACAAAATGTTTACGTTTATTTTTTACAACATTGTTACAGTAACTGTCATCCAAGTTGCGCAGTGATCGTTTAACTGCCAATAAAACGAACAATTAACTCTACTGCCGTTGACTGAAATTGTATTGAGTGTAATGTTTACGATACCATTATTATTGTGTTAAAATGTCAAAATGGACTGAGCTAAAGATACATTTACATTACGTTATTTTAACTCTATTAAGCTGATATTTAATCTTTGTTGGATTTATATTTATCTCAATAAATATTATTTTACATGGGCTGGCATTAAACAGCTATATTTTCTTTAAATGTTCATGAATTTCAATCATGCATTATGCACGTCGTTTTCTTTCTTTAACCACTGTTACAGAAAGGTGCTTAGTATCTAGGAAAAGAAATAAGTTGAAGTAATGTAAAACAATTCTAAACAAATGTTTATTTTCATTTTTTAATATCAATATAGATACATATCATGCGACAATTCAAAAGATTTCAAACTTTTTTATTGTTTTATGTAGTTGATGTTGATTTGTATTGAAAAAACGAGTTGAATTTTTTATGTTTACGGTAGCCTTTTGTAGCGTTTTATGAACAGTCCAAACGGAAGCTGGATCTACAAACGAATTCACGGTAATTTAACGCCGCCGACGTTAATAATTAACGTTTACAAAGTCTTTTTCGCGTTGTATGCTTCAGGCAGCAATTAATACAGAATAATTGTTGCTTTTATAAAAGCTTTAAAGCGCCATTAACCTTCTCTGGATAACGAATACAAAAAAACAGATTCACAATTTTTTTGAAATAAAGTATGTTTGATTATTAGGCACGTAATCGAACTCCAATCTATTGTATTAAGAAAAATATTTTATTCATTATATTAGTCGAGATTGCAAAAATAAAAGGATTCATTCTGCGTAGAATTTTCTGTACCTGGCAGTCGTATAATATGTAAATTGAATTGCGGGTACCTCCCAAGTGTACTTTGAAGGGTTCAAAATTAGCCGAACAAATGCAAAACCTAGGCCCAGCCATAAACCTGCTCGGGATTTAGTTTATAACTGCAATACTGACTTAAGTATCATTATTCAATGTTAAAAAGTAAGTACGTGAACTGAAACTATTATATCGTAAACAGTGTAAAACTTAACTTATGGTACTACCCAAACTGATCGCTCACTATACACTCACTTTGCTTACGTAACTCAATCACTTACAAGCACGACCGATACGACAGAGAGGGTTTCTATTACATCATCTGCATACTACGGAACAACTTTTTCTATTAACGTTTCAGGAGCGTACATAACCTCGCCGTCGACTACACAAGCGCAGTTGATCTTTACTCGGCTATGCGAGCGTGGTCAAACTATGTCGGATAACTATCCGCAAAACTGAGCAGACTTTGTCATAATCCGGAATTGTATTTGAATAATACATAAGCCGAAACTTGAACGGAATTGGAAATTAATTCCTGTTCCGGTTGTATGACTAGAACGTGGTTTGGATAGTGAAACCGAGCAGAATAGGTACGTGGTAACATCAGAATGTTATTGCTGGTTTCATTCCTTTTAACCCATGTCCGTGTTAACGAATGAACCTGAAAAAGTTCATGTTTAACCCGAAAAAAGATTAGGTGTGCCCGATGTTAACTGGTTCCCAATCCAATCCAATATTACTGATCAAAAATACAGAACTGGCTTGAATGAAATACGTTCTAAAAATTTAAATAGGAGGCCAATTTTGGCTCTTATTAATATTATCGATTGTCAATATTATTATCATATCTCATCGGAGATTTTTTTATAAACTACATGCTCGTAACCCCACACTAGGATTCCCTGGGTGCCAAAGACAACATACAAAGAGGAAGACCGAGAACAGAAATTTAAACTCGTCGTTTAAATTTCGGTCTCGCTAGGAATCGAACCCAGGTCCCTCTGGATGGTTGTTCGGTATGGTAACTACAAACCCACACGTTTGTCAATAACAAACGAAAAACAAAACATCAAGTGAAAATCATTGAACAAAAAATAGGACATAGTCCACGAGGTTAGAAGATACTGTGTTGGGTGATTTTAGTTGCTAATTTGTTAAAGTTTAAATTTCTTAAAAAATAATTGTCGTTTCATTGCTGCACTAGACAATTTGTAGACAAAATAATGTATTGTTACTTTGCTGATAAAAAGTTACTAGTATCCATGCCCTAATATTATAAACAATCTCATAATACTAAGATAATATAATTTTTTGTTGTTATAGTTCTGGACCTGCTTTAGCTGTCTTCACGTATAACTTTATTATAAAGTAGCTAACAAGTGACGATAAGGGTCAGCGCTGACGGACGGAGTGGCGGCGAAGAAACTAATTTAATGTCAGTCTAAATTCAACCTTACGTGCATCAACATACGACTTTAAAGACGATCTAAATTTAACCTAACGTGCTTTTACATACGACAATAATTAGAAAACTATCGCTGTTCTAGACGCATGCGATTGATTCAATTTCGTTTTTCTAATTACAGTCTTATATATAAGTAGCTTAAGTTGAATTTAGATTGATATTAAATAAGTCTCTGCCGCAGCTTCATCGGTCGGCGCTGACTCTAAGAGGGTAAGAACAGCGCTTAACAATTTTTCATCGATGGCTCCAGTAACGGTTATGGACTAATGCGCAAGTGTACGCTCGCAGATAACACAATGAACTTTTATGAGTACGACTATTGCAAATAAAATTGGTCCATCGATTTTTATACACATTGTTATGCTATGGATATCATTTGGTTTTTTGTTGATATACTTATAACGCCCCTGTTACATTTAGATTCTAACGCGTTAATTAGAATGCTAACAACGGTATTATGCAGAGGTAGATAATAATTTAGCGTGCTAACTAACGCATCAATCAACACTCAAATTAAGGGGAAGTAAAGTTTTAATAGCATTAAATTAAGCCAAGGATTGTTATAACGCGTTATTTAAGGCATGCAATAAATTGAGGCATTTGAAATTACTTTGTATAGAATTTTAATCACGTACCTACTAATAAACAGATCTGACAAACAATTTAAAGATTTTGATGGGACGTTGGTAAAAGTTTAGCGCTAAAATGAACAAGCTAATTAACACATTAATTAATGAAAAAAAATTTTTTAAGGAACTCGAAATTGGATATTTTTTACGGATTACAAAGAACGCAAATGCATCCGTTTATACTAAGGTTAACGCAAATTTGGCAGGAGTACATAATACATTAAACATTAATTTCGTCTTGTAATCAGACATCGAATAATAACCCTTAAAGTGCACTTTAAAACCCATTACGTATGTAATACGTTAAATGATAAAAATATTTAATATGCTTTATCGGCGCTATCGATTTTAAATAATGACTTAATTGGTTACAAGATGTGATATTCGGTCCTCAGAAGTAGCAACGCATCTAGGGCCAACTTCGAGTCGATCAAATTACTAACGATTACTAGTTAGTAATCTTCCAGTCGGAAGATTAGCAATATTTACTAACAAGTTACTAATATTTACTATTCTCCACTAACATTCCTAATTTCTGCAGTCTTTAAAGCGAACAATAATAAATTGATATTTTTATAATCGCCTATTACTATCTGGACTTATTAATTAACCATAGTCCCTCCAACAGTCTCATTCAAAACATATAACCGATGTCTATGGGTAACATCGAATGTCGCACTGCAAGCTCGTTTGCTGTCCTTAACCCATAAAAAATAGTCGACCGCGCTCTCGTCTGCTGTATTTGGTATTTATTCAACGACTCAGCCGAATACTTTGACACAATCCGTATAGCTTTGAGCGCTTATAACGAACACTTTAAAATGATTCCCGTGAGAGTTAAACCTGTAACCCTTTTCATTCTCATTTCTACATTTTCCTCAGAGACGAACCCAAATTTAAGTGTGTACTTAATTCCATATACAAATAATACCACATATTATTATTATTAAATAACAATATAAGCTGATTATAGTCCGCTAAATATTGGGATTATAAATGGCCATGTTCTCTCGTTCGCACACTGCTGCGGTAACGACCACAAAAATAAAACAACACGTGTGTGACACGTGTGCAACACCTCTCGTGAGAGGGCGTCACTAGTTATTTTATAAAGTAATAACGTCACGTTCTTAGAAATATTGATAAATTTTAGTACTCAAAACATCATAAGGCTTAAATATAAAACTGATTTAAAAGATAAGGTAAGCCCGAGGTTAAACATCTTTACATATTTTAAGCAAGGAGTAATAAAAGTATTAAAAACGAACCGCTTTTCCGATTTTAATATTACTACGCAGCAGATCATGGATAACTCCCGCACCGTAAAACTGATAACGTACTGTCAGTTTCTACCGAAACACATTTTGACAGTACGAAAAGATAATCCACAAAGAATGCGACGGGTTGAAAATAAACATTTTTGCGACCACTTTTCCAGTAACTATTTACAAATATCTTTTATTCGTTTTTCACGCAACTTGACAGGCCTTATTGACAAATATTTTGCGATGTCCTCAGAGAGGCAACCCGGACTAGCTTTGTGGTTTTGTTTCTACGTAAGAACAGTATGTTACTATATGTATATTCTTCTTTGAGTATCTGAAAATAAATGGACATTGATTTAGAATAGTGCTGTGGTTATCATAATGTTAAACTATCTTAACAAACAACGTTTTATTTAGTTAAAACTAGTTATTATCTAAACACGTTTTCAGGAAGTGTTATTTCCAAATACAACTAAGGCACCTTTTAAAAGGTACTTTCTATTATTCATAATGCGATCTAATTCCAACTAAAAACCGTTTTTATTGCAACATAATAACATGCGTAGGTGATTATTATTTTACCGTTAGATTGCTGCCGTAGTCATGTAGATCGTAGGATATAAAATTTTATATTACTCCCGCCAATTATTAGATGAGTACCTCTATCTTTCTTCTCTTGTCACTACTAGGTAAATGATAGATGTCCCTCGCCAATTACTAAAGACTCACGCTTTGGTAAGTGCCGCTAATATAATAAAGCTATCGCATTATTTAAAACGCTTTATTTCAAAACATTACATATATTTCAATGTAAATAGTCAGTAAATGAACAGGCAAACTAGTAACTAGTAAATAATCTAATCATTTGCATTAATAACACCAAATCTTAGTAGTTGTGTGAAGCGTTGCCAACCGAAGCGCATGATTTATTAGTAATGTAGTTTCTTTCTAGAAGAAGGGTTTTAAAACTGTATTATTGTAAGTAGAATAATACCAGATGAAAGATTTTTATAAATATTACTACATTCATGAAATAGTAACGTACAACATGATACTTAACGATTACAACAGTTTAGGATAGTTTACCTTTATACTAATTTGAACTAGACTGCAGAACATTCAGTCTGTTTCAATTGTAGCAGTTGAGCTCAAGGGGTAAATTGAAATGTCAACTGCTTCGTACGAGACTCCGCGAACCACACCAGTTTGGCGTCATGTTACACCACTTATCTCCTGTTACATTCAATTATCATTACTATTCTCTCTGTATTTATGGTGACATACTGTCACGAAATATTACAAACACACGGCACAGCAACGTACTTTGATTTTACATAATGCAGTGTTTATTCACGTTCCTCAGAGGATATGAAAGTCATGCATACAAATTTAATGCAAGTTTATACATTTTAAATTCTTTCTATGTAAGTCTATTTTAGTATAAAGCTTTAGTGCGTGAATGTAGTGTTTATGAGGTGTGTTTTTCTTTTACATAAGAAATTGAAAGATATATGTCATGTCTTATTTAAAGCAGCGATAAGCCAGCGGTTGAAACATTCGTTTCCCGAAGACTGAGACCTAATTTCGAATCCTGGACGTCCCTATTATATTTATAAAGTTATGTATATTAAAAGTTACTTATCAATTGCTTCGGTAAGGGAAAACTTCGCGAGAGAAACTTGCACATCAGAGGAGAGTTCTGCATAATGTTCTCAAAGGTGTTTGAAGTTTGTAAATCTGTACTTGGCCAGCGTAATGGACTATAGCCTCTACTTTTCACCTTGTAAATAGTGAGGGAAGACATGAGACCAGCAGTGGAATAGACATGGGTTTTGATGATGGTTACAATAATTAATCTTCGCTACCGTATTTTTGCTATGTATTGTGTAAGAGTATCGAAATCGATAGAAAACAAAATTGCTAGTAGGTACATGCTTATAATATTTGATGTGAAATTTATTAGCCAGGTAAAGTTGCTACCAAGAAGCTAATGTCTCATTTCTCTTTTGACGAGGTTCAGTGCAATTTATTAAAACGATTCTATGATATTTTTTCTTGGAAACGTACACGAGAAAATGAAAATACTGAGAATTGTGAATATTTTCGTAATAGGTAGTATAATAATCTTTGTAAAATATTCTTGGAGAAGTTGCAGCGTCTTTCATACCTTAGAAAATTAAATTGTTTCCAGAAATATTACAAGTTAGTCAGAACTCTACTGAAGCTTACTACGCAGTAATGCATGCATATAAACTTTGAAAAGGATGAACTAGAAACTGAGACCGACCTCGTACATGATTTAGTTTGAAGTCGATCGGCTAGTTTATGGATCGCAGTGATCTTTTAACAGAACGCAATCTTTTAACGATCCATGTAAACGACCCCTTAGCCTAGTTGGCACTGACTACGCTTGCGAACGAGAGATCGTGTTGTGGGTTTTAGTGATGTTTTATTTGTTCCGTTTATGACACCTGCAACACAGGTACTTAGAAGCGTTTACTTAATTTACAAGACATCCAAATAATGAATAAATGAAATGATTTATGTTATACATAACTATATTAAACTTTATCTTATTTTAAATAATTATGATATATATTTTTAATTTTTACATTTCCATTACCTGCACTTTAACTAAAAACTACTTAAAGATATTACAAAAAAACATTATACAACCTAGCCTTATTTTAAACCAAGCTGTTTAACTAATTCAACAAACTTACCTCTTAAAGGTTTTGTCAAAATGTCTGCTACCATTTTATCTGTACAAGGATATTTAACTTTAATAATTGTTTCTTTACAATGTCTATTACCATAATACCAATTTATCAAATTACAGGCGTAAATATACGTAAACTCATTGTATTAACTTATTTTAATAAAATATTTAATATCATTATTACACATTTCCAAGCATAAACAATCTAGTCACAATATTCACCTGTATATATTAGATGCCCATGGCTTTTTGTCGGCAACGCGGGTAGGTTATTTAATCATAGCTTGAACCTCTTATTAAATTTGTATAACCAAATTATGGTCCCTCACGCTGCTTGTTTAAATAAGGTGTATGTTGTGAGTTCGCCGAGTTAATTTTATAACGATGCGACTCAATTAATGAGGCGGCCTTTACGACGTGTGCACCTTACGAGTAAATTGATAAAGGAAAAAGATTTACTTTTAAATTCTGTAACATATAGCCAAGTTATGGATCTATCCATTTTATATCCGATCACAAGTCATCTGTCAAAATTAGAAGAGTTAAAGCCAGGTCGTTTTTATCTCTCCTTTTTCTGCTGCTGGCAATACGATGTCTATGGCCGATGCTGATCATACACCAAGAGGCTGATCTATTCATTCATTCAACGTCTACTGAGGAACCCTACACATACGTGTGAACGTATTAGACTAAAAAGTATTTCGTATTAGGGCTGCCAATTTAACCTAAAATAGGACAGGAATCATCAAATTAAACTATGATTAATAAATATAAGATAAACAGAAGCTACTACAATATTATCGACCATCTTAGCCTATTGTGAGACATGAATATCAATATCAATTGACAACGGTTTCTTGGTAACAAGTTCTGTGAAACTGAGCTTAAGTTTTGGATGGTTAGCTAACTTAATAAAAGCCTATACAGTAAAGGGAGATCTCGGTTCGCGAGTTGTCATTTCTGAGAACTTGTCGAACTTCTGTCTGATTGTATTTGGAACTTGTTATGAGCAAGCGATCTCGAAGACTTCGATAGCATGATTCACGTCGGGCTTGACGTCAAAGTATAAATTGTTGTGCAGCGTCGCTAAACCTATTTACAATGGACTTGAAGATTAGAAGAAAACGTGCAGGAACACAGATGCGGACAGTACTACCCGTTGCGCATAACAAACGATGAAGCAACGTGCTTTGTCCGTACCGGAGGGTTGTTTACAACCGGCATGCGTCGATTCGCTCGGTGATAGGAATTGGATAGGGGAAAAGTTCAGGCAATTTGTGTAAAAAAATTGCAAAAAGTCTTTTTAAACGAGCACCAACTACACTTTGTTTTCCGTGGTAAAGGTTTCACGGAATATGTTATGTAAATTACTAATACCAACTAGTACGTAAGCTCTCTGACGAACGAAAATGCTCAAAACCGCATTGCAATTTCTATTAGCTGTCGCCCATCTTAGTTTCAGCGTTCCTCTGTGCATATAATAATGCTTTACGATTAATTGTCGTTCTACTTATTTATTATTAAGAGCTTTATAAAACTTATATACAAAAAAGTGTATAGAAATAAAAAACATAATTAAATAATAGGGAAAGTACATCCCTATTCTCTATTCTATATCTTTTTAGCTAATAATAAAGATGCCCGTGCAGTAAGGAGCCAATGTAACCAGCATTCGAATATATTTAAAAGACAATTTCTGTAAACCCGAATTGTTTGTTGGTAAAGCCGGGGTCATAAATAAATGCATAACGTCAATATAAAAAGGAGCTTGGTTTACGTTAGCGAGATAAACCTCGCTCATTTGCAAAACTTTATCCTTTCTTATTGTATTCTACTTCCGTTTACGTATACTAACTGCCGCAAACATACAAATAAAATTTTTCAGGGAACATTATTTCATGTAGCCCTTTCGACTCTTTAGAATCCCCGTATAGCGATATATCTTTTGTAAAATGGTAATTTTTATCGTGATGAAATATTTTCATTTTGTTGACAGACTTTCTAATGAATCTATATGTTTATTTTTCTAATGTAAATTTATGACTTGTATCGTGCATTATTCGCTTAAATGAGTTGAATGTTGTTTATTAAGCTATTCGTTTCAGTTTTGGGTTATGTTTTTATAAAAATGGATTGAAGTATTCGACCAAATGTTTGACTTGTACACACACGTGATACGATATGATGATCTAACTGTATATATCTAAAAAAAAATTAATATAATTATAACTCTCATTTTAGTATCTGTCCAGGATCGAAC
>DWPA01007016.1:0-10613 GCA_018251375.1 Calpodes ethlius | reverse complement strand
GTTAGTGACGTGTTATTTGTGTTGTCCATGCCGCCCGCGACACAGAGAATCCTACTGCGGGGGTATGAGTGTGTTAGCGTTTATGTTTATGTTATGTTTATGTTTTATGTTTATACTTTTGAACAACTAGACAGTAATATAAATAATCATAAGTAATATCAAGAGTGATCAGATATTTAGAAATTACTTTTTTCAGATATTTACAAGTAAAACACCTGCCAGCCAGGTACAATAAATTACGCATTGCATAAAGGTGCAATGTATCGTTTTACATTCCGATTTAACAGGACAACGAAAGTGAAAGTTTGCTTAACTTAGGTATAAGTATAAACAAAGTATAAGTAGGGAAGTGATTAATAATAGACATACCTACTGTAAAAATAATTGCGAAATAAATACTTATACAATGCTTAAAATTACAAAAGATTTATTCATTACTTTATTCAAGTTACAAACATTGCATTGCCACTTGTAAACTTTACGTTAAATAATGGCTTATATCATCAGTATGATTGAAAATAAATGTAAGAATAAGTATAGGTTTTACCGTAAATAATTATTAGAACAGGTGGAATAAAGAGGTTTACTAAGAAAATAATTTAATCTCGGAGACGATAATGTTACGCAATTTCAAGTTTGATTTTGTAATTCCAAATTTAAAAATCGATAGACTATGAAAATAAAACTATATATAAAGTATTTATATAAAGGCTCTACTCGGGTGCCACAGAGCATCTTATAAATAAACTTCAAATAAACCACAAAACCCATTATGTCGTTTAAGTTGAAATTTACAGTGTATAATTGTAAAGATAAGTTAGGATAGTATCTTAAATTAATTCGCTATGAAACCCTTTTATACATTTAAAAAAAATCTAGAAATTATACGGTTAATTCCACTACGATAACATAAAATATTTACTTCACGCGATCGTACTGTCAGTATATTTCTGTTTTAGCCAAGTTAAAAACTAAGTCGCATCACTATTTAATCTGCGGTCTGCAATCTGTATTTTGGCACCAATGTCTTTCATATTTATCTGTACCTGTATTTATTTGACGTATTACACAATTATTGTTATTTAATCATTTTGTTACTCATTGTATTAACACTTTTAAATTTACTTTTAAACTTTGGTTTGAACCTGGTTAGTATCTATTTGGGTAACCATTTGTGTTGTTCCTAATTGTTTCTAAACTACGTCATTAGAATGCCATTATATAATATTATTTTACGTAAGACGTGTCATACCGGTATTTCTTTGATATTTTTTTTATTATATTTTTATAACATTACATGTGAACACGTTTCTAATACACTGTGAATTGTTTTCCCGCCAAAATAAGTATAACTTTTTAAAATATGGCGTTGGCTTAAATAGATAAATTCTTCACAGATACAACTAGATACGGAAGTAGATCTAAAACTTGTAGATCGATATCTCGTTTGTCTGCTATTTAGATAAAAAAAAATCCGATATAATACAGAAAATAAAAAATCAGAAAGTAACTTTAAAAACACACACTTAATAGATATTCATCTGCCGTATTACAAAAAAAAAAAAAAAAATTATGGTACCTAGCATTAAAATTTAAATTTAGAACTCTCAATACTGTATCGAACTATCACCAAAGCGACACCACGTTCAGATACAGCACACATAACCGCTTACACAATAGTTAGATAATGCTCTCGGCCATTCACACATTCTAATGAGAACAACGCGCCAAAACAACCAAACCTTGATCAGTTCCGAATACTTCCGAGTTGCTTTATAGTTTTTATTATCTGTGCAATCATATTATTTCTTTTGGTTCCTCTAACTTGAACTATTAACTCCATAGAAACGGTAGTATAAATATAAATTATTTCTATACTTCGTAATAATTTAATTTTATGTGCTATTTGCTATAATTTTTTTCTAACTTACATTATAAGTTAATGTTTAACTGAGGCTAATAAGCCAATAATTTTATACCGAGATTTTATATTACTTGCATTATATTAAAAGTTTTTAAAGATAGGTATCCATTTTAAATAACTGCTTGCTTACTTATAAGTCAAAAGTTATAAATATTCATAACTGTAAAAATTAATGATCTTTTATTATACTTTTATTTTATATAGGATGTTATTAGTAACAAGAAATAGTCAATAAAATATCAGGAATAGCTAAAAACTAATGTTATTAATTGTACGGTTTATCAACAGTTATAAAGTTTTATAATACAGTTATGGAAAAGTTAACAATCGCTATAAATGAATAAAAAGTATAATATAATATTGTGTAATATTTAAAAAGTTATAGACTTGTACGAAGACATTTATATTTATAACTTAGTAACGAATAAATGTTTTAATTGTCGTAGCTTGTATAAAAAAAATATTATATACTGTTTTTTCCCGGTATTATAGGTAATGAAGAATATTTAATTATTATCATTAAATCATTGCAATCATTACAAAGTGTGGAAATACTATTATTATTGATGTAAATATTTTATGAATAAATTAGTTAACGATAAATAAACTTGAATGAAAACTTATCCTATTCTATCTTATTCTTTTTTTATAAATTTTCTACTAAACAATATAAGTATTTTAATATACCTAGGTTGATTTTTAATCGTCTTTTTTTTTTTATTGTTAAGCTTAATAGAAAATATTTTAACGCAATAATTAAATTATTTAATATTCTTATATATTTTTATATTTAACACATAATATATAAAAATATTAGTGTGATACAAATATTATCGAATTATGTTTAAATACTTGAAGGGAAATGATTCATTGTGTAAACAAAAGTTCTCTAAGTAGCATTTGTGAAATGTAATGATAATTTTATCAGTATTTTTTAATAGGCGACTAACGAGCAATTGAGCCACCTGGGGGTAAGTGATCTTCATCATTCAAGGACGTTAATATGTAGTGTGTAGTATGTACGTATGTACTAGAGAACCGTTGTAAGAAGCAGGAGATTAACTTCTTATTTTAAATGTAACATATGATTGCAGTGGGAAATATTTTTAAAATAAAAATTAATTTTTTTCCGTTGCAGATGTGACGCCGGCAATGCAGTTATATGAAATGCTTTAAGCACCCAATTATATTTAGCAATTCCAGCAAGTGGATGACGGAAATATCATAATTTCTCAACAAAATTTCACGCTCTATATTTCAGTGAGCATGAAATGAAAATAGCCCGAGAAAATACTATATTTAACACCTGCGTCAATTTTATATGGAAATATATTCGGAATTTACATGATATTAATATTAATATATGGAATAACACAATAATTCTCCGTATACATTGCTATTTGTTTTTAGTTACTAACTGATTTTAATTATAGATGCATGAACTATTAAATTTTACAACTAGGAGATATGGTAATATCGATTAATGCTTCATTTTAATAATTTCGTTATTAAAGTTAAACAGGAAAAGAGTTTTGACGTAATTTTGTAACGATTTTCGATAATTATGCACCTTAATTTTTTATTTGACCAATTTATTTGTCAAATCAATCCTAATATTTTATGAAAATAATAAGAATTTTATAAAAGTCGCTATGAAACTTAAAATTATAAAAAAGTTTGCGGTTTTTCTCAGTCTCCGTAATTGGTATATTGTTTATAATGGCTAATTACACGAAGCCTTGAATATCAAATACGAATCAACAGACCAGCACTCGCAATCGTTACATACCTAGAAGTTAAGCAAACTAACAGGTTCACATACAATATTAATTTCACATTTCATAATTGATACAGGATTCTCAGATATCACGGTTATATTGAACGGAATGTAACAACAGTCCGAGATAATATTACAGTCAACAAGGTCAATAGAGAAACGAAATAGTTCACACGTGAGTCCGAGGGCTATGTACCTAAGTAAAAAAGGAACAACAATTCCATACACAAATTACGAAAATTACTCACTAGTTAAGTCTTCCACGTTATGATCAACTTCAGGGGCCAAGTGCATGAACGTGGTGGACAGCAAGACCCCGCCTCCAAAGGACAGTAGCGTCATCACGATTCTGTTTTTGGACTTAAGATTCCCGGCATCTTCAGCGGAAATCCAACGAAACTTTTTCGCGAGGGCCACCGGAGCCAAACCGCACAACGTAGAGGCACAGAAGAGGACGATCATCGCCACCCCTTTGGCCACGAGGACACCCTCGGTGTCATCCTCTTGCGTGTGTTGTTCTGGGTCCATTTTGTTTTATAGTTAAAGGCCTTAGACGAAGTGACCGTCGCGGTTAGCGCGCGCGCCTTTATACTTTTGCGATATCGGTTAACTGCGCGTGCGCCGGCGTAGAGCGGTGCGCGAATACTATAACCGACGATACGATAGACTGCCACTTCTGACGGTCTCGAGTACCGACAGTGACACACCGGTTAGCTTGTTTAACTTTGTTCTGCCGCGAAGCCTGCGCGTAGCGACGCAACCAATTCTACTAGAGTACATGCATCCGTGTGCTTCACTTAACATCGAACGAAGCACTTCGATTCAAATCATTCGATTCTATTATTTTTTATAAATATGGTGCAAATAGTTAGTTCACGACAAAACTTTTAATGTTAATTATATGAGAAGAAGTTGGGAAGTTGTCATATTTAATATTATGTCATGAATATTAACAATGCAAAGAGAGCTCCGATGTATTATTGGACATCAATGAATTAAGAAGACAAAAAGAAGGTACTGTTTCCCAATATTATAGCTAAACCACGACAAGTCGTTTAATGGTTGACTCAAGAAGTTGGTAGCAAAGGATTTACAGAAATATACTAATATCAATAGCATCTAATAATAATTATTTAACAATAACATATTAATAATAATATCTCTACCATCAATGAGAAAATGAATAAAACTATAATTTTAAAACTGTTGTGTCATCCACTAATATCATACCGAACGTGCAATACGTTCGTATTTAAGTTCTATAAGAATATATTCAAATTAAAAATAATTAAAATAAGTAGGGGATTTTTCTGAATAGTTACGAACGTTACTTTTTGCTACGACCATTCTTACGGAAAAGTATTTTATCGAGTCCGGCTCGTGTTGGCTATGCTGTTGGTATTATGGTATGACAAAATTTCGTGACCACTAGTGTAATAGTGGTCACATAGTAGACATTTATTGTTTGTTACATGCTTCGAAGGGCACACAGAGTGATCGATCAAAATTATTATTGTTAAGTAACGACTGAGATATTCGGGCCACATTAAAACCCATAACTGTGAGGCCACTAGATCCTTCACCAATCCATACTGGACTCACCATGTGGTGAAATATGAAGCCTTCTCAGATATGAGAAAAATGAATTAAGATTGAAGACAATGGCATTCCTTCTTGTACTTTTGAGTTATCTTTGTTCGTCGTGTGTAACAATTGATGATTGAGACGTGATGTCATATTGAGTTTTTTCCCGCGCAAACACGTTACCATAGACAAATAGAGTAGGAAATGAAAATGTTAAATACTTGTTCGGATGGAGTATTTACAGTTTTCTTTCGTTAATACTTTTTTAACACATAGCATGTGTCAAATTCTGTTTTTTAAAAGTTTAAATATTTAAAAATTACTGCATGCATCTGACTGACGTTATTTTATATTTTTAAGGTTTTGTAAGTGTTAATCAACTTTAATAATTAAAGAAAATAAATATAAATAAGCAAATATACATCATGTTTTTTTTTATGAGCAGTTCCAAATGCAATCAAATAGTTTAATTAACACATTATTACAAAAATATGGTGCTACAAATTAATTTTAACACATGTCTATCGAAAATTATTGTATATGGCTTCTCCACACTTATTATTTACCAGGTCTTAATTACATACGAAATTAAACTTACGTTGGGCCCCCACTGGCAAAGAGTACCACCGATAGGGAACAGTAGAAAATATTGGAGGAGGCCTTTGCCGTAAGGCACAACGAGATTAGCAATATTATATATGGACAACAAAATTGCTAAATGGACAGCTCGGAATAAAAGGCTTTATTATTATTATAATTACATTAATAGTTTACTACGCCTCATAAACTAAAAAAAAACTGTGCCAATATACAATTATGTAATAACCAAGTGCGTTTTGAACAGCGCAGTGTAAAGTTCTTTAATTGTAAGTTGATAGACTATTATGTAAACAGAAAAAAAAATACACTTCTAAGCTTAAACTATTAAGCTTATCGTAATTCGATTATTTACAATTACGAAATTAAACTTAAGATGTTAAGCTTTAAAGTGTATATTTGTGTATCAATAATTTACTGTTGTCGGAATACCGCAAACGGATTGCGAATCAAAAAAGCTTTCTCGTTTATCAAGCATTGATATAAAAAATATCGATATTATGCATTGATATTACAGCACTATATCGTTATCTCCGATACGATATCTATTATATTAGGATTCTTCTTAATCTAAGTTAAAGAAAGAGACAAATAGAAATCTATTGTCTTATAAAAAAAGAAAGAGATATCATGTGTCACTTTTTTGGACAAAGTTACGTACGTACTGAAAGGCATACCAGTTCCAGAGGGAGACTGCTGACCCCTTCTTTGCCTCTCCTCGGTCCTTCCATGTGTACGAACGCACTAGTTACATTTCTCAATAAAAACAAAAAAAATGTGTCGCTATTTATGGTAATTTATGACAATAACACTTTAAAAACATCATCGTTCATCATAATCACTCTCTAATTTCGTGTTATCCTGGTACATGTAAAATGACTACAAATAACTAGTTTGACCTTCTCATCAAAAACTCTGCATCATCATGTCCTAGTATTACATATTACTTCTAATAAACAAAAAAAAACTTAAAAAAAAGACGGATGCAGTTAAATAAATTAATTACTAGAAGACATTAATTATTCCTTTAAGAAATTTTGGAACAATTGTAAAAATAAAAAATGAGACTGAAAGAGAAGGAGATAGTTGCATGAAGACGTCATTTCCATAGACAATAGTGACGTATTCTGTCAGTTGACGCCCGCCGCGTACTAAGATGCAGCTTATAGATTAAAATTAAATCGTGTGAAACAATTAGTGCTGTTTCTGGAAGTTATCTAACCTGTGCGAAAATTGACTGATTTTTCTCAATCAGATCATAATAAACCTTTTTTGAACACCTCTCTATTGAATTTCGTGATATTTATCATGGCTAGCTATTTTCCTAAGCGTCGTCTGCTTAGATTCTCTCCAAAGGTCAACCTTTTATGCTAAGTATGTTCCATAACAATCTCATAAGTGTTTAAAAATTATAAAATATTCTGTATTAATTTTGTAAGTTTACATTATGCCCCAAATTAGTCCGTTACTTAAAGTTACGTTCGTAGAGCTGCAGGGAACGAATAAAGTATTAATTTGAAAACTTTTGACAGTTCGTTATATTGAAATTTAATCAGAGTTTCCTACAGCCCGCTAGCTACTCGACTTTGCATAACTAATGGCGGCAAATCACTGAACGAAATACTCGATTGTCATCTGGAATGACTATTTGGTAATTTTATTATCATTTTAATTGGCTTTATTCAATAATCTAAAGCATACCGTAAGTCTGATAAGTATTATCAGGAAATTTTATTTTCGTGGACACGTCGATAATTGTGTCTTTGTTCGTCACTGGTTAGCGTTGCGTTTTAAAGAACTTAACATTTTTTTCATTTAAACTTTTAAACCTCAGAAATCATTCTTTACCAGTCAACTTTCAGGAAGTAGTAAATGATTGCGATATCATGAATTATAGTTATGAAAAAGGCTGCATAGAGAATACTAGATATATATATATATATACATATATAGACATATATATCTGTGAAGTTCATTTTTAAATGTGAATTTACTGAATGAATTACATGAATTCACTGATAAGGAATTAGACAAGAAATCTGATCGAAGAAGAGAAATACAAAGAGTTGATCGAAGTTGCCGTTGGTGGATGTCACTCAGCAACTAAGCTTTGTGTTTCAGATACTCTGGCGAATACCACTTAAGATGGAAAAGGGAGTGGAAAGTATTCAAAGAGAAATATTCGTAATTAAAACCGAATTATACGATTGTACTTCTACAATATATATGTACACTCAATTAACTTTATGCAAGGTCTGAGGTGAGGTAATACTTGATTGATAAGGTATTATCAATATTAAAGACCGAAATTAAGATATCAAATCTGCAATTAATTACAAATTGCAATTTAGAAAATCACGTAATGCTTAAGCCTTAATGAATTTCAAGTAAGAAAGAGTAGCAATAAGCAACTATATTAAATACTATTTGTATACTTTTAAATGCAGCAAATATATTTTAAAATTATTTTTTTAGTTATATTATTGATACTGGAATTAAACTTTATGTCAAAATGGTTAGTATAACACTTAACTAACAACAAACACGTAGCTGCGACTCAAAACAACTGTTTTTCATACAACTTTTCATACCTTTTTTATATTTATTTCTTAGCGTTCCCGCACACTATATTGTACGGACCCATTAGTTTAGACTATCAATCTATCATCGTAAGCGTTTTTATGTAAATATTAAAAATACAAAAGGAATAAAACATATATATGGTATATATATAAAACATACGTGGTCTTTGTTACTGTAAAAATACAAATATATACAGCACCTCTTTGTTAAACAGAAATTATTGTGTTGATACTTCGTTATCAACGGGCTCACCTAAAATATAAGTATTAATTGTTGATACACTAATCTCAGATATCAAGGTTACGGGAAACGAGTATTTTATAATAATTCTTGATAAAATCGCCGTGTTAACGGAGTAAAGGCACGCGGGGAAATCAAACATTTCATAGAGTAAATCTATGTGGATCTTAAAACTGTTCTGAGAGAAGTTTTGACTGTGTGACATATAACACCAAACTCTTATAAGCTGAAATTAGCTAATTAAGTTGAAATCTTGTAATATTAACATAACATAATAACATATAACAAGTGCTTAGACTGGATTTTGAGGATGGAGGGATGAGAAATAAAGACGCTTTATATCTTCGATTTCAAGTTACTTATTTCAGCAACTAAATGGACTGGAGAAAACTGCATGTAAGCAGGTTATTATAATCATACGACTTATGACAGTTAAATGGACAGTTAATACAATATTGGTCTTAAGTTAGCTGTAAACAATATGTATGTAATAATAACGTGTACTTCCAATCGCCGATACGCACACATATATGGGAAAGTATTATACCTATTTCAATAACATTTTCCCCAAAAACAATGCGTTAATCGAAGTTAAATATAAATATATAAATAAATAAATCTCGTTAAAAATATGAAACACCTTTTATTTTGGTTTACCATAAACAATCCGACCATGTATATAAAAAATGTTATTATCGTTAAAACACGTTATTTTTTGAAAATAGAATGTGGTAACCGATTACTTAAAAAATTGGTTAAATATTTTTGGCATTTTCATCTTACATTTAAATGGTTTCACATTACGTATAGTTCTATATAGCGGTTTTAAGCGTCTAAGTTTATAATAACAAAACACTTTTTTCAGAGTTTTTGGAAGCACGATAGCATATAAAAAGGATTAATATTTTCATTGCGTTATTTTCGTGTTGGAATGGCGGCACACTCCAAATCCATGGAAGTGGAGCCACGAGCTCATATATAAATAAAAAAATGTACTTACGCACTAAATGGAAGATGTTGTGCTCGACTTCAGGAATCAGATGCATGAACGTAGTTGACATCAGGACACCTCCTCCGAAGGACAGCAACGCCATAATAATTCTATTAGTATGACGAAGGTTTCCGGCTTGTTCTGCAGTTATCCATCCAAACCTTTTAAACAGGACCATGGGTGCAAAACCGCAGATCATGGTGGTAACAAAAAGGATGGCCATCGACACCCCCTTGGCGATGAGGACACCCTCCGTGTCGTCATCGTGGGAGTGGAAGTGCTGAACGTCCATGATGGCTGATGTTGAGTAAGGATTGGTGTCAGAGTGGACGTCGCAATGGACGCGAGCGCTTATATACTTTTTTGATATCAGCTAATGCGCGTGCGCCGGATTAAAGGGATACGCGTTTACTATACGATAGGAAGTTATACTGATTCGATCGTTGGGCTGATTATATAATTTACTGCGAAGCCTTTACAACCATGTTTACAGAAGTTATCTGTTTGCTTCTTTTATATAAATTTTTATCTTAACGCTTCGGTGGTAATGATTTACGGTAAATGTACCGGTAATGCCTGTTTTGGAGTATAACATAATAATTTCGGAGTAAAAGAAAATATTATTATTTTAATTACTTAATGAAATATGCTACAATAGACTTAATTATTTAACAACAGTTCAACCCAATCCAATTCTTTTTTAGTTTTGAGAATTGTACACCCATTCATATTTGTATATAATATATAATAAATGCCAAATAGTGTTCACTTATATGTTTTGTTTTTCACAGCGTAACGGAGCGTCTTTATTGTAACGTTAATTGTAACGTTAGCTCTAAATATATTTACTCTGTAATTTTAATAATAGGTTGTAAGGAAGAGATCACTACTTAAGTGATAAGACCGCATGTTGTAAT
>DWPA01007015.1:0-10613 GCA_018251375.1 Calpodes ethlius | reverse complement strand
AGGTTCCAAATTACCTTAAATAATATTACATTTATTTACAATATACAGCGAAAGCTCCATACAGTTCAATATATTTAGTTAAGTGGTTAAAATATTCCGACTGAATATTGAAATAAAAATCTATAGCAGGTACTGTAAATTAAATTTCTCATTAAATAGGTCTTTTTTTAAAACAATACTAGATATGTTACAGATTTTTCACTGTACATTATAAATATACAAGGAAACTCAACTGACCTCACAAACAGGCGGTTAGAAGGCACTCGGGAGCACTTGTGTTATTGGCAGGCATCAACCGTCCTGTGGAAGACCACCAGATCAGACCGTCACATCACCAGACAACCGGATTAGTTTAAACTCCAAAAAAATTAATTGCATATTTCGAAAAAAATCGTGTAGTGCATATAATCCGGTATCTAGTTATTACACAGTCAAGGATACTATACTTGGATACGAGCCAAGGATGTGTTGCAGCTGAAGCGAGCAAAACTGAAAAATCATCGGTGCACTCATAGCCTATTCGACTTGTCATCCAAGTCATTGGTTAGTAAACAATATGAATGGACGGCCAACATGCGCCACAAGTTGCATAATATGTCGTATTAATCGCCATAAACGTGCAAGCAAAATTATGTGCAACGAAACCTAAAACGAAATCGCGTATCAGGTGTCAATAGATTTCTACTTACGAAAGATGTACCTCGAAGGGGCATTTCAGTCACAAACACGAACTTTGCACAGTTTTAACATCAATGATACTCAATCAAATAAAAACCTAGACCACTTATGTTCACTGCATTTCACTGAAACAATTTTAAAATTCAATAACTGGCTTAGCTTCACCACTGCGTTCTCGGAATTCTCGGCGGATAAAAATTGAGTAATTGACTGACTGACAGACACTGACAGAGACAGCAAACGAAGCACTCTATACGTTCTAGAACAATCATTTATATGTTTCGTTCTACGTATAGACTGTACACTTACGCTTTGAAAATTATGAATGATGAATATGCTACATGAAATTATTTTTCTGTATTATATTATGTCATTGCCATATATTTTCTTCACGCAAGCGTGTACAGTTACCAGTTTTTCCAATACGCTCGCCGTACATAAAACGGAACGTATAAGAAAATAATATAATTAAAATTATAAATAAATAATATTGCTTATTATTTTTTTACTTCAGTTTAATGATACTTATATATCATGGTGGTGTGTAGTTTAGGGGTACTTGGCAGTACAGAGAGTATTAATATTCTGTGGTCAGAGTAAAGTGACCAAAAGTACCGAGACTGGGTGACAGATCCGCACTTTTAATATATTATTATTGTCTTTAAGTTAAAAGGTTAAAAAGTAAACTATTCTAACAATTTACTTTAATTACTTGTTTACAACATGAGAGAACCTTAAGCAGAACCTGTTCATTAAACTTTATACGCGGACGTATAAATTATTTTGTGATAAGTTGAAGAATTGGTTTTCTTAAAAATGGTTTGCCCTAAAATATTAGCTGAGCAAGCTGCCATACAAAATAAACTTAGGCTTCTATTTAAGAGAATTGCGGAGCCAAACTATGTAATGGATAATTACTATGCAGATAACTTCTTTAATAAGATAAGCTGTGCGGATCCTGGTAAGTAACAAGTTAACTTATATAAATATCTTATTATCAGTTAATAGCTATAGTTTGTTATCAGTAGAATATGTATGGTTCTGTTATTCTACCAAGTGCAATAATTTATCTTCTCAGTTCAATACTGTAAATTATCAACAATGATTGTATCTTGAACTGTCAGGAGAACAAATTTATTTAAATGTTTTATTGATAAAAAAAAATATTAAATTTATTATTTTAATAATGTCTTATTAGAGATTCACAATACCAAGTGATGTCTGCCAGCCAGAAAGTCAAATAGACAATTAAATTAAATTCATTCAATATCTCTTTATTCACTCTCAATAAGTGTTAGTAGGTATGTACATAAAGGCATAGATTGATGCACATGAAGTACACAGATGTAGGTACCTAATTGTTACAAATTTAAAATCTCGTGTCATTTTGGTTGACAATGAGTTTTCGATGCTATGTTCTTTACCAATGCGAGTGCCAAAAAAAAGATACTCGATTATTTTATGTGATCGACTTCGACTCATGGTGCCCCTCTTTACTTTCTACGGCACACAGATTGGGAACCCCTGCCCTAGACATGACAGTCATGCGACATGCAATTTGATGCTTACTAGTAACAACTAGAATATATTGGAGGTCAATTTTGTTTCAGAGGTTTCCTATGTTGTGTCCTTGCCTATTTGGCCTGACCTGATCAATGAAGCTTTAATTCACATAGAAGACTATCATGATTCCGTCAAGGTATTCCTCATAAGAATGCTTGCGGCAGTCTCCAATGGAGAAGTTAATTTTGCCAGAATATTTTCAAAATCCTCTGACAAAATTCTTAAAAGTTTGAAAGAAATTAATTCTCCAAGTATGAACCCAAGTTTGAGAGTAGCATTTATGGATGTGGCTTTGTCACTTTTGAATCATAATTCGGGTGTCTACTGGCTTCTAGAAGCCGGCGTTTGGATGGAAATATTAAAACTTTGCAACGAGAGCAGAACAGTATTTGTTGTACGTAAAACTTACAAGTTTGCTTCTATGTTTCTTTGGAAACTGAATGATCTTGGAGACAAAACCAATGTGAAAGAAATACTGGGTTACATTTTAACTCCCTTATGTGATTTTGAATTTATAAAAATTGACTCTATGACTAGCGAAGAAGAAAATGAAATATGTAAAACCATAGAGCCAATGTTACAAATTCTAATGTCTATTATCAGCACTGACGACCGTATAAAGATGCCTAGTATTGTTGTTGAGCTGTTACAGGATGAATACAAAATTTCCCCTAATTGTTACGTAATGTTGGACAGAATGCGAAGGGAGGATATTTGTTCACTTGCTTCAAGACTGATATTTTGGGTAACTTTGGCAAAAGTATTTCAGGCAAAACCGATGGTGCCTGGTGTTCAGTACACTAGAGATGATTTTATGGATTTGAGTATTACATATTTCAACTCTATCCAGTTTTTGATCCAACGAAGATACCCAACACTTGTTTTCGATTACTGTTACCTGTGTAATTTGATATGGGGTAAGGTTTGGCAGAACTCTGTGCCGGTTGTCAGTGAACCTGATGGTAAAAAAGTTGATATACAGAACCAGTTGTTGATGATTTGCCTTGTGCCTTCACTGGTATACGTGACTCAAAGCAGTAAGAAGTATAACAAAGAAAATGAGGTTGTCAATGCCTTTATGGTTAAAACTTTGAACTCAATTTGTGAGCATACAGCTCGAGCTGCTTATGCTTTGAGAGATTTGATTCTACAGCTAGATACACAATCAGTTACATTGCAAAGTGTGAAGAGGCTTACTTGTCTCAAGTATAATATGAGCAATGAACAAGCGAATTTGATATTTCAAGCTTTGTTTTACGTTCTCAAGGAGTATGATCCCTTAGATGAGCATGACCAACTTCGCAATGAAGATGAGGAGGATAGCCACGAGAAGGTGCTTGTGATGACGTATGTGTTAGATAGCTTACTCTGGCTGGTGAAGAATTACAACATTAATTGGCAGGAAAGCATTGAAGTGTTGAGTCTATACAATGTTGTATATAATGTACTGAAAAGACAGCATTTATCCAGTAAGGTTTGTACATACATTTTCCTTTATTTTTTTACTCATTTTAACTTTTTAATCATTTGTATTATCTTCTTACAAGCCAATAAGTCATCTAATTGTATGCGCCCATTGTTGTCCATGGATATCTGTAACATGAAGGGTCTCACTATGTATTGTCAACCATAAAGGAACCCATATGATTCTGACTCTGTGACTAAAATATGTAAAAATAACTACCCAGGTAATACACCACATATAAGTATTGGCGAGATAAAATTAAACAGTACTTATAATATATGTATTTGTATAGTTGATTTTTACGTCATAAACGATAAAAAAAAAATAAACATATAATAAATGTAAAAAATAAAAGTGGACAATTGTGATATAGTACTTAAACAATGTATTAACTAAATTACCTTCTAATTTGTTACAGTTCGTTATGACAGCTTTAAATGTGATCACAGTGACGGTCAAGAAGTTTTTACCGCCGAACCTTTCGCTTCTGCTGGAGACGAAGCCGGGATCCTGCATGCATGAGCTGGGGAAACTTATATACATGAAAATGCAGGACTTCAACTGGGAGGTGCGTGATTCGGCTCTCGAACTTCTTTTGGTGTGCACGGAGATATCCTACGTTAGTAAGTAGCTGTCATTTTTTTTTAACACCGATAGGTAAGAAAATGAGTACATTAGTCAATAATGTTTATTACATAGAGGGTATGTAATGTCGGAGAGTTTTCCACCACAGGTAGCCTTGCGAAGGAAAAGAAAGGCCATTTACTGTAACTTAGTTATTAAAATCATAGATAAAACGCCTAAAAATAATTCAAAGTTTATTTAAAGTTAGTTATTAATACCTTATCTTACCACTCAGCTCGAATACCCTCAATAAAGAGTACAGGTCTTAGAGGCGTATTTGTCGGTCTGAGAAGTCCCTTAAACCGATTGAGATTGGTAATATTTCAGATTATCATCCGAATTTGCACGGGTTTGTAATTTTATAAAAAAAAATAATCAAAAATATCGTACTTTACAGAATTCCCGCCGTTCCAAAAGCAAATTGCAGCGAACAACCTGATCAATTTAGCTGCTACTATTGCATTCAATGATCACGAGTTCTACGTGCGAGTGTCAGCCCTTAAATGCCTCGGTGCCGCGACGAGGATTTGCAGTATATGGGATCAACTTAAACAAGAGTTTCCTAATTTAGAGGTAATTACCATCAAATATTCTATTAGGGAACTATTATTTGTGTATTTATTTGCTACTAATATGTATTGGAAGATATCAATCAAGTTCCGGATGCTTCCATAGACCATTAGGTTTATTGAGTTTTTTAATAATTTCTTTATACTCTTATTTTTAACAGGAGCTGCTATTAAACACACTGGCCCAAAATCAGGAGGGGGTAGTCCGAAAAGAAGCGTGCAACGTTCTTTGCGAGATTTATCAAAATATAAAATTGTCGCCAAATTTCAAACAAACTCTATACGAACACATGGTCTCCGCGGCACTAAATGACTTTCATTGGGATGTTCAACTAAGCGCTCTCAAGTTCTGGCGGATTATCATCCAATCTCACCTGAATAACCAGGGGATGCTGGATGGTGTGTTCCCATCAGTCACGTTTTCCAAGGAAACTCGAAAGATAGTTACCCTCAATGAGAAGGAGATTCAAAAGAGGCTTAATAAAATATTAGATGAACTAGCTTCCATCGGATGCTTAACGGTTTTCATAAAACTGTTGCACGATGACACGGAAACGGAAGTTATGGCGTGTGCTTTATACATTGCCAATGAACTGCTGGATATCTTATCCAGGTACAAAGTTCTTGAAACTTTGAATCAAGTGGAAGGTGAGCCAGAAACTGTAGATGAGCTGTTAAGCCACACGAAACTCCCGGGTTCCGCTGACGATGAAGATATGACTGAAGAAGCTTCTGGCTCCAATTCAAACCTACTAGCTGAAAACGTCATCGAAGGTATTCTAAATTCAAATGACGAGAATCTTCTAGCACAGATATGCGAAAGGCACCTTAGTTTACAAAATAAAGAACAGGAAGTGGTTACTGAAAGTTCGCATAAGCAAAATAAATTCCTCAAATTTGCTTCACCTTACTTGTTTGTCTCTTTCTTGAAAAGCAGAGACTTCAAAACTGTTATTGAACAGAAAAGGGATTGGAAAGAAGGAATAAAGAGCTTAACATCACTTTTAGATGATGTTCTAGGAATTTATGAAATTAAGAATGAAGTGAACTCTTTGGATTGTTACTGAAATTCTCTTTTTTTTGGTTAAGATTTACAATGTACTGTATTACATGAGATTCAATATAATATTTTACTAAATAACCGTATTTGTTGGTATTACTTCACCTAGTATAACCCTGTCATTGAGATTGTTTTGGATCTATAGTATGTGTATGTTTATTTATGTAAATTCTGGGTTTTATTAGCTTTCATACTACCGGTCACGACACAACAAATCATTTTGTGGTTGACTCAACGCAAGATGGTGGAGCTAGTCAGGCAGTCTTATAGAAATATTGCATACCAGTGATTATACTAATAATTCAATTATACATTGATAATATATAATATACTATACATAAAGGCAAACCACAAAACAAGAGGGTTAATTGCAATCGCCTCTAACGACACCTATTTTGCCAGTGTGGGATTGAGTTGAGTATTATAGGCCCCTTCAATGTGACTAGTACATTTAACCACAAAAAAATTGTATTGTTGAAGAACAACCTTAATTAAAATATGGGCTTATTTAAAGCCAATTTTGTTTCATAATTTTCAATTTTAATTTAATACAAATAGAACTGAAGAAAGCGAAATTTGATGTTTCCAAATACAAATGACTTGTTCAACATCCTGAAATGATCAATATATATTTTTAGGAGTGTAAATAGAAAATGACAAGTGAAAGTTAATGGTTTATTCACTAATTTTATACACTAAAATAATAAAGCTATTTCTATTCAATTTCTATGATCGCTCCAACTTTCGATAATGCTTCTTTAAGTTTCTCTGCTTCGTCCTTAGAAATGTCAGCCTTAACAACTGTGGGTACACTCTCAACAAACTTCTTGGCTTGTACCAGGTTGAAACCTTCCAGAAGACTCTTCACTTCCTTAATTAATGCTACTTTTTGCTTTTCATCAAATTTGGTCATTTTTACCTATAACAGAAAAAAAATGTGTTAGATAAAATTGATTAACATTCCTACAAAAACTTTTTAGTCAGTTAATTGAAAATTATAAATTCAGAGGACTAGATGGTGGAGTGGTCCTCGTCTCCAGTTATATCAATATAAGGGTTCTCATGCACTATTAATCCAAATTCTTGACCAACATTTGCAAACTACACATAGCAAGCTTTAGGTCAACTTGCCAACTCATTTCAAGAATACAGATGTCTATATTTGACATTGTAAATATATAATGGACTGTACTAATGTCCAATTGAATTGGATTATTGATCAATTATTTGATAACACAAATAGTTCATTGAAGATACAGTTGATTGCAGCCGCGAGGCTCAGAGTTAAACTAGTAGGGAGCAAGATCTCTGACTATGACTACAAAAGGACTTACAGTAAAACTGGTTTTGACTGTCTTTGGAACAACTTCTTCCTCTTCCTGGGAAGCTGGTGCGGCCATGGCAAAGCCCCCCATTGGCATTGCAGGGGCATCAGGTAAGTTTAGGCGTCTTTTCAACACCTGACTGAGCTCCGAAACTTCCAATAGACTGAGGTTGGATATATCGGTAACGAGTTTCTCGATCTTTGGTGAAACTGGCTTGTCCACCCCCTCTGGCGGTGGAATTGTGAGGGGACTAATCGCTTCTACTACTTCTTGACGAAGAAACGCACTGTAATAAAATAAAATAGAAAAGTAATCTTACGGCGTCCATTTCTGTACAGTAGCAATCGTACAAAATTACAAGATATCAATAATTCCAGAAAATGACTTCGCTACAGCGATCGCTGTACAAGTGAAAACTATTTAAGATGTTTGAAAATATGTTTTATTACAAATTAAATTACACATAACAAGTTCCGTTCTTATAATTGTTAGAAAATTAGGTTATCGAAATAACCTATACAGGTTTTATTATTTACCATCGAGAAAACGAACGCCATGAGCCAATAGGTAATCTATTCAATAATCTGATGCTGTTCATTTTGAATTTAAGGTCCTTATTTCTTTATTTCAACACAAATTATTTTTAAGTTATTATTGGAAACCGAGAATAGAAAAATTTAAGCCTGTCGGTCGAACCAGGAAATGACAGATGACAGTTGTCACTTGCTTTATAGACATTGCCATATGCACTGACTCTGTTCAAGAGGTAATTCATAAATGACACATGACAGTTAGCGTGTTATGACTTTAGTGATAACAACGCAAGAGTTCATTTTATTATCAATTTCACATGAGAAGTGAGAAATAATCAAATGAAAACAAAAGTGTTTTCAAATTACATGAGCTGATGCATTATTTAGATTATTATTTTGAACATGTTAAATAGTTTTAGCAGTTTTAGTGTATAGTGCACATAAATATACTTTTCGATGTTTTTATTTAGGAAAACGTTAATCAATAGCTTAGAATCAACATGTTGTAATGAAATTATAATATTTTAATGTCTTTGACGAGTTAGTACGGAACCTTGAGCTTGAGTTAACTTCCATTACATATTATAATTCCAGAACGTTCGGAGATTAGTGTTAAGCACTGTGTTCAGATTTTATGATATAATTTAAGTAAATAATTTTCCGTAATGGTATACGTTTCACGTGATTATACTCAGCAAGTTCCAATCAGAAAATCTTAGTTCACCCATCAATTGAATATAAGGTAAGTAGTGACACCAATGTTTTTCCAATTGTTTTTGTGACCTACTAAGTTATAAAAGTACAAGAAATATTCTGACGTTTCAATTTGACTAACTAATTATTCTTCCAGGCATAGGTATATAATTATCATAAATTATTATACTCCATATGTATTTTAGCAAATTAATTTATATATCATTTGTTGTACATCATCCCAGTAATGTGTATGTCTTTAGCTGTTTAGAATTTCTTTAGTTTTCTCATAATAATATAATTGTGTAAATAATAGAAAGACACAGGATACAAAAAGTTAAAATTGAATAAAAAATGTCATGTTTTAAACTTTAATTAATCTGTTTTGGGTCTATTTATAATGAGTTGGAAACCATGTAGGTGATTATTGTTTATACCTTTTTATGAGTGTACAAAACACTACAAAACTAGTGATGTAATTATCAATTAATTGCTGTTTTGAGGGGCAAATTAGAATATATATACAGGTGATACTAGTATTCAATGTTTGTTTGGTTTTAGACCACATATATTTCATATTTTAATGGCTCAATTCTTAAGTTACCTATTCTTTACATGCAGATCATTGAAGTTGAATATATATGTTTAGTTAATTATGGATCATTCCATATAAAAATATGGTTTACTTTACTGAAATTTAATCATAAGGCCTCTGGTTAAATTTCATTACTGGACCACTAATTAGATATAAAAAATATTATATTAATCATATACTCATATATAATATGTATTATATAAATATTAAATTATATAGTAAAATAAATAAAATAAAGTATATAGAAGCAAATTATTAAGTACAAAATGATCATCATTGTTCGTCCCAACTGAATTCAATTTACAGTCACTTATCATTTATACAAAGATTCAAATTATACTCAGTCAATAAAGTATAGAATCAATTTTTAATCCAGTTTTGTAACCATTGTGATCTATCACCATTTGACTTCAATATGGCATGGGCAATTCCAACAGCTTCTTTATTGAATTCTCATTTTGGATTCACCACAAAAATTTAATATTCATAATTGCACAGGTGAAGAAAGACTGTTTAATATGATGGTCTTTGAGCACTGTATCATTAAAGTAGAATGCTGTCCACAGGATCGGAAGGTAGCCTCTAGCATCACATCTCGATTGTGTCAATTTTCTGCTGATTCATCAGTCTTAGGTGTAATTCAATAACATGTTTCTGCTCCATAGAGGTAGATTGTACTAACCAATGATTTTCATTAATTTGACTTTCATCTTTTAGGTAATTCTCCTATCTCTTCAAACTTTTCTCAGCCGTTCTAGCAATTGTTCCATTAAATATGGCATACGGCTCTAATCTCGTCACTAAGTTCTCCCTAGTATGTGTAGATTAGGTTTCAGTACATTTTTTTCCATGTTTATCAGCCTTGTCTACTATTATCATCTTCGTCTTGTCACGGTTGACTGCAAGTCCAAATTTGACACTGATAATTTCGCGTCTCAGCAGATTTTTCATGTTTTCTCTATGATCAACCGAGTTAATTCGGATTTAGTTGACAGGTGGTGACTGTTTGTGGCAAAATTTCATGATCGCATTAAGGGAATATCGATAGCTTGTCGTTTAGACACAATTATTTCGCATGACATAGATCGCAACACGTGGTTTTATTATTTGTCACATCAGTCTGCATTTAAGCAGTGTACTGGGGTTGTATGCTTCAATATTTACGATGAGCTATGTTCTAAACGCCCAGCAATGACCTGGTAAAATTTGAAGCTATTACATTTCATTTCATAACATTTAACTAGTATACTCATTTGTTTCGCCCTGCAAACAGAGGAACCGACGACCAGATAAAGATAGCGGGCAACCGCTGGATTCAGAAGGCTCAGGATCGGTCTGAGTGGCGCATGTTCAGCAGTGGACCTTCGAAGGCTGAGAAATAGATAGATAGTGGACGCATATATCCAAAATGCATTTATAGAAACTCATCACGCAATGTAATAGCTATATACTGAATCTAGTGACATAATCATTACAAATATTGTATGTATTATTTTTATCAAGTTCTA
>DWPA01007014.1:0-10613 GCA_018251375.1 Calpodes ethlius | reverse complement strand
GGCCGCGCGCGGTGCGCCGCTCGCGCTCGCAAGGTACCCGCAAACTGCACAAGTGCCTCTCCACCGCGTCCGACGTGTTCGCCGCGCCCCCCGCCCCGCAGCATTCTCTGCTCACGACGCGACAGTATTGCAGTTTTGGTAGTACAGTCACCTTATAAAAATCCACTCTTGCCTTTCCGTTCTGAAACAGTCGCAATTTCTTCACTTTACTTTATTTTTTTTTCTTCGACCTGACGTATTTCGGTTGTCCGTCTACGGACCAGAATACGCTCGAACTGACCCTTGGCCTCACGATCGATAAAGATGTGCGGAAAGGCCGGAAGCGAGCGCACGATGCCATGTCTACCGTTCGCCTGAAAGCTCCGGCGTTAATGTTGCAGGACGACATGACGCATCAATTAAACTGTAATCTCGCATAACTCCTAGAGGTCTATCTACACGCGCTCGCCGGCGCGAGCTCGCCGAGGTCTGTCCTTCTTGTATTTTCGTTACGAGCGTACTTCCCTTTACTCTTCACTATTTTCGTCTCTTACTCTAGCCCTACACTCACTGAACTACTTCTCTTTCCATAACTGATAACATAATATTCATGTGTATTGTGAATTTGAAGATGTGAGAACGTTCACGAGCTCTTTGTTGTAAAAATGCCTATAAACAAACTCCCGTCGAAAACATCTTCCAATTCGTAATTTTAATTTACTTAAATTGGGTCGCCGACCACATAAGTGACATCGTTTTACCAATATGAAGACAACAATAAAATTGGCTCGCTAACAGTTACAATATACCGATATGGAAATTTAATTTGCATGAGATTCCAAATTGTGTTTATTTATTTGTTCAATTTCCAATTTCAGATCGGAATCATTTACTAGGTAATCATCTCAGTACGACACGCCTCCGTTCGTTATTTTAATTTGTAGTTGTTCATTTCGAGTAGTGTTATCCTATGTTGTGACGTCAGTATGGAGTTATTGTATGAGTTTCATTTATTATTTTTTATTTATGTCATAAGATCAGAGTCTCGGTAACTCGGAAGGACCTGTGAAACATTGCGGTCGCGTCATCCAGCCATCCGCCATACGAGGACAAAATACTTACATGACAATACTTAACTATTTATACCTCTCAATCCGAGTACTGCGCGAGCAGCTCGCAACATCAGTATACTTGTAGTAGTTGACGGTCACGAGGCGCCATAAGGCAGCACACTTATTAACCGCATATATACACAATGGCTGTTACGAGCTAGCGAAATGGCAACTGGCTATTCATGGCTATTCAATAAGTTTGATCGAACGCAAAATTGAACGGTCAGCGGTGACTTGACCGCGCTGGATGGCGCCGACCGGCCCGCGCCCCCCTCCACTACCACTAACACTGCCACAGAGAGTCCCAGAGGCCATGCTTGTAATATACTGTCATTTTATTTGTCGATACAGAACCACCTATTCCGCAGTCTCTCGCATCTATGGAGTACTTACAAATTATGCAACCCAACGGTATCCGAACGACATTTGCATTGGTTTTTTTTACTACAAATATTTTTGTTCTGTACCTTGTTACCTTTCGCGTTGGTCGCTTGGTCGCAGTAGCTGTTGGTACCGTGCCCTAGAGTCGAAATTGTGGCTGTGACTGTGTTACGATGTTTCCTACACTCTGCACTCAACTGCACTCTAAATTGAACTCGTGGCATGATTAGCTCTTACTGAAAAGGTGACTTACTACTATAAACTATCCCCTCCACCCACCTACATTCCCACCTACCTACCTATCTATCCTCCGACCTCTACCCCATCACTCGCTCGATCCCCGAACGCCCCGTCCATGCATCGACCGAGCGAGGCTTTCCATACCGTACTCGACACGTGTCTGTATCATCCGCGATCTACTGTACGCTCCTTTGGAAATGTTGTATGTTAATATTATTATTGTTTATCACGAGCGGTCACTTTATTTATTTGTTTGCCTTTGTCTGCAACGTACGATACTCGTATATGTCGAACCGACTACCGACGACGGCCCGTCCTCGGACCCGGCCTCGATCCTTTACCGTGTAGCGCTCTTTGTTAAGTATGATGTTATCTTTTTTTCTAGCTCGACCACAAAGCAAAAAGTTTATATGGCTCGTTTTTGGCTGCCTCTATATACGGCTGTCGTTATTTCTATGTATGCTTACGGTATTCTCCTTATTACATTGCACTAGAAGCATGGTAGTTGCCGGACTGCACCGCTCCTTATTTTAACGTAGTGTTTATTTATGTTTATGGCTTGAGTGTTGTCTGTCCGTCCACGTGACGCTTGCGATTAGCGAAATGGAGTGTTGCTGTCACTAACTGTCGGGGCTCGAGGTAGAACTAACGATAGAGGTTTGAAAAGTTTGCGCTTCATAGAGTTGTGGGATCGTTAGAGCGCCGGCCCGGCCGCGCGGCTTGCTGGCTGACCGTAATCATCTCATACTCCATTTCATTCTTTTGCTGTATCCTCCTATAATTTTCACTTCGGCTCGCTTCATTAGCTACTTTCACACGTGACGGCTCGCCGTCTTCATCGTCCCGGCGAAAGCGTGAGGACGGACGGTGCTGTCCGCGCTTTCTCATCCTCCATCTCATCCCCGCGGCACAACCGTCATGTCCGAACGACGAGTCTCCATCTTAAATAATTCAGTACTAGAGTTCCGAGTTGTGCAATAAGCTGAGATTGGACGGGCAAGCAAACGTTACGATTCTCTTTTAGCATGACTCCTCCCCGGTCGTCGTGAACCATTTTGTCTTGGCACTTAAATATTTACTGCACCAGTGTGGGTGAATTCAGCTAATTTCACAACCGCACATATACTGGACTAGACGTAGCTTGCAATAGACATATTGTCTCGGGTGCGATGCGGGACTTTTGTTTTACCAGCAGTATTTCTAAACGCTCGACTCGGTCTCATCAATTATTCAACCAAAGAACAACTTGCGTTGAAACGTAATTGAGTTTTTTATTCCTTATCTCCCTCTTTTGCTCATCTCCTTGTGAAAAAAATGCTAAACACTTAGAATACGCTGCTCGAAGAGCCCGCATCCCCCGGCCTAAGGGTGCGCGACTACCGGGCGAATTCAACTGCGCGGTAGTGACGCACCCTTAGCTCCTCGGCCGCAGCTAACCTTGTGTTGTGTCTACGGGCCGCGTAGACAAGCTGGACAGCTCGTTCTCGCGGTCGCGCTCCAGCAGCATGTCCAGCCTGGAGAACATCTCCCAGGAGGGCATCCAGTGCCTCGCCTTCGCCGACAGTTACACCAAGAAGAGTGGTAAGATTGAAGTTCCTTCTTGATTCACTCCGGGTAGCTTTAAAATTATGGCCGTAGATGGGCCAATAAAAATCATACTGCATAACGTCATACTAATTCGACTATTCTTTAACTTATAACCCATCCCATACGGATTGGGAATCTGGGGACAGGCGATTGCGTTTTGAAAAAAACCAGTATCACCCATCGTTGGGCTCCAGTTGATGGTCAATTGAAAGTTGGTAGGCGAGCTACATTACAATGATAGCATGCTAACAAAAAGCATGCCGATAGTTCCGTTTGAGATGTGGCACCGAAAACCCTACACTAAAGGTTGCACTCCAACTTGCTGCCGCCAGACCCGACCACGTTGCTGCCGACGCTGTGGATCGGAACCACACTGGGCTCCGTTCTCACCATGATGATCAACCTCCCGGAGGCGGACCTCAGGCACACGCAACCCGTCGTGATCTCCACCAGCGGTAAGCATTTCCCGCCGACTAATGTTGCCCCCATTTTTCTTTCGTTCATCTTTGATCAAAAGTAGATAAGGCAGATTTACCTACTTAATTAGTGAGCGAATTGTTGCCGGCGGTCCAACGACGTGGGTGGGCTGCTTCATCCGTCTATATAGATTGATATTGTGTTTGGGAATATCTTATGCGCGACGGTTGAAATATAATAATATAATTAGTATAATTCTTTTCAACAAAAGTTGTTTTCCAAGTGACCTAGTGCGTAATGAAATGGTGAACAAATTTATAGTTAGTTGTACGTATTGAATGCAATTCATTATGTTAGTAATATTTTCCAAAATATACTTATTTCCTAAAAAGTGGTCGCTTTACTCACTGATACCTGTACCTGTCTGGTACGTTCTTCGCGTTTGATAGCAACGTTCTGCTGTTGCTGTTTACTGTGTTGTTGCTTTACGACTTCTACCTCACTTCTTACTCGCATAACTTACTATTTAGAAGCAGCAGTGTCATCCAATGCTGTCCTTATTAAATATGATGCTTAGTAGGTAGTGAAAGTAGAGGAATAATAATTTGGACAAATTTACATTGTGTTCCGGGTTGGGTCCACTAGGTCCTCGGAGCTCCCGCAAACATAAGGAGCACTTCCGGGAGTCGCCGGGGCTCTGTCGGCGACGTCGTTTACGACTATGTTCGTACAATAACTAGATGTTAGTTTACACTCTTTTTGGAGCTCAACTTTGTGGACACGACGACTCAGATGCTCATCAAGCTCGATCGACCTCACCGGCTTCCGACTGACCTTAGTTGCTTCAGAACATCCGTAGCTGCTTGGACTGGATACGGCTGCGCTTCGTCAGCCCTTAGAGGCTGATCTGTACTATACGCATACGCTAACTTAGATGCTCGATCAAACTGGCCACGTCCTCGGCGGAGATGGTACTGACGTCGACCGTTTATGTTTTAGGTGGACCCATATTTAGGCTAAAAGGATCCATCCTGGCGATGTCGTTCCTGGATTGTAACGGTGCTCTTATCCCTTACTCGTACGAAAGTTGGAAGGACGATGGTAAAGATGTAAGTTTTTTCGCAATATTTTATTTAGTAAATTAATTATATAGACATGGTTAGCTCACGGTCAAGTTGAGTGGCTGTGAATGGTTTGACTATTTGAATTTTTGGCAAAACATATATTACATTCCTACACATAAAGATCTTAAAGTTTGGTACACTAGCCTGGGATCTAGATCTTTCAGACCACTTCTGTAAAAATGAAACAGTGATAAATAATTATGTCATCCCTAAAACTGTTAAAGTGTCAGTCGTTGGCTGAGAGCTATAAAATGGCTACTTTTTACTATAATTTGATACCACGAACAGGGCTACTAAATCGTCGTCACCTACTGTTTAAAAACCACATGTTCCATTCGAAGTTCCAAATTTCAGTGTCGGGAGAGGCGTGAGCGCACTCCGACCAAGCAGGGGTCGTCCGGTAGCTGCAGCCGCATGAGCCCCACGCCCACCGGCGGGGCTGAAGCGACCGGCGACCGGCAGTTCGTGGTGATCGCTTCGGAGAAGCAGGCGCGCGTCGTGGCGCTGCCTAGCCAGAACTGCGTTTACCGCCAACAAATCGTCGACGCTGACTTTGTCGTGAAGGCTGAGATCGTCAGCTTGAAAGGTATGCATTGATGACATGCAATGATAATGTGCAACGATGTACCGCGCGATGAACCCAGCTGACCGGATCGTTTCACGTTACAGACAGCGTTTGCCTGGTGAACTACCTGTCGACGGGACACCTGGTGGCCTACAGTCTGCCCTCGCTGCGGCCGCTCGTCCACGTCGACTTCCTCCCGCTCTCCGAGCTCAGGTGACACCGCTCACTCCCCTCCCTCGATCCCCACTCGCACCCTCCCCAGTAACTTTACGGATATCGTTCGGGGAGTCTGATACTTTCGCTCCTGTCATGTCATGTTCGATTTCAAATATTGTGCGTTGTCGATAATTGGTATACGAAAGTTTAGCGAATGTGGTGCTTCGAGCCGCAAGGATGACGCGAGCGCAAGCACCGGCCGGCCCCGCTAGTACGATAAGGCAAGGTTGATGTGTGAGCGAGACGAACGCACTGTCGAGCCGGTGTGGAGGACCCGCGACCCGCGACCCCGCGGCACGCCGATCACTATTAGAATGTTTCTATGCACCCGAAAAGGCACTAAATGATAAACGGCTTATTTTATTATTATTATCCATCGATAGCTTAGCGACGTCAGCATGAGAATGCTGTAATTTTATGCTATCTAAATTTAAAATTTGTCATTTTTACGGTTTTTGCCCATCACTCGCCAGTCATGACCTGACCGCTCTTGAGATCATCTGCTATTTTATCATTTGGGAGCCGGACGAGGAATCGGTTTGAGTTACGTTCGATGTTAGAAATGTAGACTCGTTCGGTGCACGGTGGCCCACGTGCCCCGCGTGTCCCGCGTACCCCACGCGGCCCCGTGCACCCACCGAGCACGGTGACGGCCGCGCGCCACGGTCGCGCTTCGGTCACAGCGTAGACAAAATTTAGCAGATCTATCGAGCACCACTGTGCTTCACAATTTGGCACTCTTCATCTACTTCTTGTCAATAAACCAATCGGAAGTATCCGAACACGAACCAACACACCCGGAACACCGTTTCACTTTCTGACTCGACCGCCGCCGCGCCGATGTAAATACACCCCCGGCCGAATCCCCACGAATGTACCCGACGACCGCCGAATGTGCCCGCGGATTGCGTCCATCGGCCACCCGGACACCTGTCCCACATGTAGCCATGTACCATTGCGATGACATTTGTATCTAACCATGCATCTCTAGTGCGACGATGACTGATGACGGCGCGCGGCGCTCGCGTCGCACTCAGCCCCTCGACCCGCGCGGACCGGTTTCCATGGCTCGGTGAATCTATCCAATATGTTGGATGAATAAATCCGCGGAGCTGGCGCTCGATCGCACCGGAGAGTGTTCGCGTGGAAACCGTTCCTGGGCGAAGGCGGGGCGTGCGACGCGGGCGGCGCGCGGCCGGCCGATGTACTCACCGGTGCCTGTGTTCCTGGTAGCTTCCAGACACAGTCCAAACAGAGGGGTATCGTAGACCCAATGCTCTCCATTTGGGGTCAACAACTCATTGTTAACGAGGACACGGACCAGTAAGTCTCCGTCCATAGCCCAGTTAGTTACCTGCGTCACTCTGTACTGTGGAGTCGCTCGCGCGGCCTCTTGTTCCTTGTTAGACATGTTAGCGTTCCATTATCCCGACAGCTTGGACCCTGCCATTGTACACTCCTTTCCGTCGGACGAGGGCGAATCGGAAATTGGAGCATAAGTTCGGATAGATACCGTGTCACGGCTGACTCTCGGTAGACTACTCGGTAGACGCGTAAGATTCCTAATTTAACAAGTTAACGATGATACCGACAGCCTTTTGATTATGATGACGATTAACCTATCAATTTGGGTACCTGTCACAAGATCTATACACATAATTAGTGGTAAGTTCCCAAATATATTTGTGTCCACGGGACAAACAAAGTACGCGTGTCGTAATTACATTCGCCCCACTCCGACCGCTGCTTGTTGATCTGCTTCGGTATGACCCCTGACGCCCCGATCCCTGGCGCCCCGACACGACACACCACACGTCTCAGAGAACACGCCTCCACATTACTCTCTCATGTTTTCTACTCTTCCATCTGTCTGTGCGTTTCCTGTTTCTACTCTTGCTAACTATTTATTTGCTCTACTTCTCCTCTTATTTCGACCTTCGGCATGCACGCTACGGAATGTTCCTTCTTACAATGTTGCATCTTCGTTGTGTGTGGATTTACAATAGCTAACTTAGCTTTAGCGTTTAATTTGTACCTAGATGACGGAGGACTCGGAAGGGCAATTCACAAGGTGAGATATTCCAATTAACAATTAATTTTTCCTCTTCCTTTCCGCTTGAAGTAACGTTCAAACTAACAAAGTTCTATATAATTGCTTTAATCGATCCTTGTAACGACCGTTGCGGATGAGTCGGCACACGCGAAGTGCCTCTAACAGTCGATAACAATTTTAGTTGTTTCCTTGGCTGGTACGTAGAGATCGTTATCTCGCTGTCCGAACTGGCTTCTTCTCCTATACTTGTCGATTACTTAATCTGCATTTAGCCGGCCTTGTCGAGTAGGCTTTGACAATTCACTGCGCCGGAAGGCGGCGGCCGACGGTGACTAATGGGCGTGGGCGTGGGCTTGCAGGATAGCGAAGACATTCTGCTTCAGCAACCGTGGCCACGGGCTGTACCTCGCCTCGCCCACGGAGATACAGAAGTTCACCATCGACACGGAGTTCTGGTCAGTATTTATATTATTACCGGTATTATTATTTTCACGTGGAAGTTTTTCGGCTTAGTGATGCAGTTCGGTAAAGTTTTCGGCTAGCTAGTCTACTCATTTGTCAGTTATTCACATCAAAGGTGTGAAAGCCTAACGGTTCGAACTTTGGTTCCCCCGTGAGTTTGAATCCTGCACGCACCTCTAATTTAAAAAAAGTTACGTGCGTGATACAGCTTAATTATCACTTGCTTCAGTGAAATAAATAATTGATTGTGGGTACCTCCAAAATACCGACGCTCGGGTAGTAGCCGATAGTCCGGCGCCTTCGACCACGACACACTAAGCGGACGTCGGGCGTGTTGCAGCTACTCGCTGAACGAGATGATCGGCGAGCTGTTCCTGCCGCGGGACATGCCGGAGCCCCCCAAGGAGAGCTTCTTCCGCGGCCTCTTCGGCACCGGCGCGCGCCCGCTCGACCGCGAGGAGCTCTGTACGTACCTCACCTTAGTATTACATTAAACAGTCCAAGTAGGCACGCGATCTAATACTGCAGAGTAGTTTCTTTGGATTCGTCTTATCGAACAGGACGCTAGGGCCAGCTATCTACGGTATGTAGCCGTCTGGTTCGAGGGTTGGTAGATTACTTCCTCGGGTACGCTGGGTGAATATTCGATATTAGTGTTGCCCTTGAATTATCAAAACCCGACCTTTACGGCTTTACGGCAAAAAACGACTTGACGTCATTCAATTCAATAATACCTTCGAACACTTCATAAAATAATAAGACTTTTATTAAATGCACTTCGCCATCGAATACATCAGATAATTTCAGTTTATTGTGGTAAACAGTGACACGGTTGCTACGGAAACAAAAAACACTGACGTCTATATTTGAAATTCAAATGTAAGCACCCTTAACCTGGATATAGTCATTTAATTTTTGGTAACCTTCGGTCATAAGTAAACTTTAAAAACGACTTTTAAATGTAACAAAACTAAATAAAATGTAATAAAATATTATTTATTATAAATCTCTACACACCTTATTTTACATATTTAATGTCATGTAACCGAGCCACCAGTTTTACTCAGTCTAAAGTTTGGTACGATCAGTTTAACCATTTTCTCTGGTATTAATATTGTGAGCTATTCACAAAATTACCAGATTATTTTTAACATGCATTATTTTATTCGAGATGTATTGTGGGACAATAGTTAATATATTAATTTCCTTGAAGAAATACTGAAGGCCGAACCTCAGATCGTTACGTTACCCGCGAACGCTCGCGAAGAGACTTTTTAAAAGTAACCCGTCGAGACTCTACGGACGCTCGCATAACTTTCCAGTCGGGGAGAGCAGCGGCAAGCCGAACCGCGCCGTGGCCAAGCACATCCCGGGCACGGAGCCGGTGCAGCAGCGCGCCGCGGCCGCCTGCAGCGAGGTGGCGCGCGCGCACCAGCTCGTGCTCGAGCGCGGCGACAAGCTGTCCCAGCTGGAGGAGCGCACCGAGCGCATGCACTCGCAGGTCAGCGTCGCTCCTCTGCCACTTGTTATACGTATCTGTCACCGACTGATTATAGACGAGCGCTCCAGGTACTACCTTGTCCCAGTTCGATGACCTACCCATCGGGCTGTGACAGGAGCGGCCCGACGTAGCGTCCACGACGACTCCAGCCGACGACACGTCCGCGGGACACTACGGTTCTACTATGTTTTTTTTTATTAATGCCGCTCAGGAAACATTAAAGGCCCTCTAATACGATGACCGCTATCACCCACAGGCGGCCGAGTTCTCGTCCTCCGCGCACCAGCTGATGCTCAAGTACAAGGACAAGAAGTGGTATCAGCTGTGAGCGTTCGCTCCTCGTCCTCCGCCCCCGAACGCAGTCGCTCTCTGCCGCCGCCCCTCGCAGCGCCGGCGGCGGTCCCGGAAGGAGCAGACGAAAGGATCGACGTCGATTCGCCCCGTCGCATTCCGTGCATCGCGCGGCCACCCGCCGAGCGGGGGGGATCTCCCTCCACGGATTGCAGAAAACGGTTACCGACGATTTTTGATAAACCTGTCCACCGGCGCCCGCGGCCCGCGGACTCCGGTGGGCGCGACCGTTTGAACGCACAAGCTACCTCGGACGCCGCCCGCTAGCCGGAGTCGTCGGACGGCACCGGGAAGACGCGAAGGCCAATTTCGTCGTCGCGGTCGTTCGAGCTAGGGCGGTCCGGTGCATTCCTGTAGGTTACGTGCCACCTATCAGCTTATACTTTCGTGTAATTAATAATTTATTATTTAGTTTTATTTTTTTAATAATATAGTAGATTTTATCTCTTAACGTATGCGATGAATATAACTACGCTATAGTGAACGACATCCGGGCGCCGCGCGATGTGATACTGTAAATAAAGCATGATATCCCTATCTATATACTTAATCTTTTTATACAAGTAGATACGTAATGTAGGCACTCGCGGCGCACGCCGACCCCTCCCCTCCCCGCCCCGCCCCG
>DWPA01007013.1:0-10614 GCA_018251375.1 Calpodes ethlius | reverse complement strand
TAATTGATTTAATCTACATCAAAGTTTTAGAAAATACATATTTAAACCTTCCTCGTGATTCACTCTATCTATAACTAAAAACCACATGTAAACTTGTGCAGTATTTTATTAGATAATCCGAAAAGAATAGACAGATATATTGTTTTATATTATATAGCTATTGGTTTGACATAATGAAATATCGTACAATATTGTTGTTTAGAAACAATAATTAGTTATTTAAGCAGGACTGCAATTTATTAACACTGTCTGTTGTCGAATTGCACGAACACGAACAACTGTTTTGTATACGGTAACAAATACGGACTGTGTCTTACTGCCTGCGATAAGCTATGTTAGTTTTATGTTAGCGATATTACGCGAGTAGATATAAACTGTCTTATTGTTAACGAGAATTTATGGAAGTTTTAGGATTTGCTTAGAAAGCGGTTTACCAAACTAGCGAATGTTCATTCGCATTTTGTGTGTCAGAGGCGATTCCCTGGTGAATATGCATTTTGTGTGTAAGAGGCAAATTATTCTTTTATCCTTTTTTGTCTGTTTATTGTGTAATTTATGAATACAAATTATTAAGTGTGAAAGAATGGAAAAGTACACTTGATTTTTTACTGAATCAGTGATTGGGAAGCAAGTTCAGGTCAGGTTATTGTTAGAGTTGTTAGTAATGTATTCGGTTAACTTTGGGTAACATCTACACCAATGAAAATACATATATATACGAAGTATATACATTTTGTACCTACAGCCTCAGATAGGTTTGCAAAACGTGTATTTTTCAAACAAATTTTTCGTGTAAGGGCACGATATTTTTTTATATTATTTATATCTTCATCGCTTCTCGCAAGCCCCATGTCAGTGAGACCGTTTCAAAAATCTAATTGCATATTCATTAAATTGTTGGGTTTAAAATGCTTTAATTCGTATGCAATAGAATAATGAACAGAATAGCATTTAGAAATAAATACTTCAATTTATACTTAAAAGATTTATTTAATTTGCAGTACATTACGATCAAATTGAAATAGAATGCTATCAGTAAGTGCTTGTTATAGAATATTATACTTATAATCTTATCACAAACAGGTTTTATTAAATATAATGTTAGTATTATATAAGAATTATGTAGCATTGATAGCCTAGTGCTTTGAACGTTGATTTCTTTTTGCATTTGATATAAGTAGACGAAGACCTGACGGTCTATCAAGAGAATTCGGATGTTCTATCATTTTAATCCTGGTGGTAATTACATGGTATGTTCTCTTAACCCGGCTAGCTATGTGACTGCTAAAATTTTATCTTAAATAAGCTATCAGTTTTCGTAGCTTTCCACCGAAGATGTTCGAGAGAAGCATATGAAAAAGTAGTTATTATCAAATAGTAAAATGGTTGGAAAAACAAGTGAAAATCGACGGGATATGTATTTAAGTTTTCACTTTAGAGATCAAAAGAAAGAAGAAAGACAATAATATTTATCTATCTATGAAAGAGCACTATTTTCGTTTCAAGCTATTCATTTCATAAACAACACTCAAGATAGATGCCTAAGTGTCGATTCTGACAAAGTTGACGCATAATGGAGGATATCACTCACGGTTTGTGAATTAGTTTTGAAGTACCTATGCATTCACGATCACTAAGGGACCTCATAGTATCATTTGTGAATACGGCAATAAAGATATACAAATATGCTGCCGGTACGATATTCTGATAAGAACGAAACGTCCTCAGTAATTGCCGCAATAGTCTTATATTAAAGCGGGTCTGTAAGGAATTTCAATGTTAAATATTTTGGAAATAGAGCGATCTATTTGCTCATGGAATGCGTGTCTAGTCGTGCGCTAACTACTTGGAGCTCATGAACAATGCGTGATACATACTCATGTGAAGTATGTAACATGTTATATGTAGTAGTAGAGCTATGTAACGTGTTACAACGTTATAATAACGTATGCAAAATGCATCTATCATGTCTGTTTGTTTGCTCGTTACCTGATCATTATATAAACATTATAACTCTTGCGTGTTAGAAGATTTTGCATGTAATTTTGTTTCGTGATGAATGGAGTTGATTATGAAGTATGTTAAATTCTATTAAATATTGTATTCCTTTTACAGTTGTTCTGATCTTGAGTAACTACGTTTTAAGTTGATTCAAAGTAAATAGTAATCTTATGATTTACTTCAAAACCACTATCGATAAATATCGATGAAAGACATCGATGAAAATTGCTAGTTGAACTTTTGGCCCAAATAATCGTCTAATCAAAATTTTAAAAACATACGGTTTCATATAGTTTTGAATAACATAGGTGGTGACATCTGTTGTTATTAAACTAAAACGAAAACCGTTTAAAACAATTGATTGGCTTTGTTTTTGGTAATGTTCAAGAAACTAGAGTGAAGAAGATAGGAATACAAACAATCTATCCTCTCTTTCTGTATGTTTGTGAGACTTGATAGTACTGTTTGTGAATAAGACGATTGATTTCGTTATTCGAATTACTATCGTGTATGGAAACACTTTAAGTTGAATTTAGATTGTTATCAAATAAGTTTCTTTGTTGGCTCTGCCTAGGTTGGCGCTGATCGTAACATAGGTAGAGATTTTTAAAGAAAAGTAGATGTAGCTCGTGGCTTGGCATGCTTGGGATAAAAGAACATCGATAAAAAAGTTGTCAATTCCTTTCCATCACTATTTTGAATTTGGATAAAATATATCGTAATGAATCTTTCCACAGAAATGTGATGTTTAATCGCGGTAAAAAGTAGCCTATAGCACTCGTCGTCCTCCCAACTATCTACAAATCAAAAATCATATAAAGCGACGCTCTGTTGAGCAAACAAACAAACACACATTTGCATTTATAACACGAGTATGGATATAACTTTTAATAATGTCAATGTGGAGTCACCTTTGACAGATTTAATAAATTTTGAAATTCGAACGCAGTTTAAAACAATGAATGTGTCCAATTTAAAATGATATAAGACTTATATAAATAATTAATATAATAATATCTATGTAATAACTTGTATCCTTCTCTCACCGTATTTGTACCTACTTTATATACTTAGTAAATAATGAAATATCATATCCGCATCGTATTATATCCGCCATGCAATCATTTCTCTGTATCCCTTGCAGTTTAATCCTATGGTCACGCTTCTGATTATTTCTTATAACTATAAGAAGTCATTATATATTTATGTTCTTTTTATATAAAAGTGGGCGTCAATGTCTTTGCGTCATGCACTTAAGTGTTTATAGTTAAGATAGAAGGGTTAACAACTCATGATATTATTCTCTGGATATATGAAGGCTATTTTGTTTAAGAATCAATCGAAGTGAAGAGATTTTCGTCATCAAAACTCGATATTAGAAGCATAAAGTCGGATAGCCTATACTGCTTGTATTGGACATATGACCTTTTGCTTTTCATGAAGCTAAACAATGACTAATAAATACCAGCCGTATTCATTACTTTCGATTTGGTTTCATTCACTTTTCTAATTGTAATCGAGAGCGCTTGGAGAACACCTCGCTGCGGAACTCTAGTTCGGAATAGCAAGTTATATCGCGCGCTGTCATACAAATTTTCAACCCCTATTTCAACCTGTATTACCCTTTTTTTACAGTAAAAAGTATTCTGTGTCCTTTCTCAAGTTTAGTTCTATCTTCATACCGAATTTCATCGAATTTGGTTCAGTGGTTTAGGCGTGAAAGCGTAACAGACAGACAGACAGAGTTACTTTCGCATTTATAATATTAGTAGGGATATTCGGCCGTTCCAGGCGTTGGATATTTTGTAGTACAGAAATACCCTAACATATTGATAAAATAAACTTATTAAAGGAAATTATGAACTTAACAATGTTACAAGCTTTTATTTGTATTGCAATTGGTCAGATCATGGTGAATTAGAATTATTTATTCATGTTTCAAGGGATTGAAATCTATATAATGTTTTACTTGCTAATTTGTGTCGTCTTGTCAAAGTGACTTTAACAGTTCATCCTATTTTAAATAAGAATATTTTAAGAAAAGCTGAACCAAACTGTCTTTTTATTTAATAGAATCAATATCTTATTCAACCGAAGTTCCAGAAGCATTAATTTAATAATGCAATCGATTAATAGGAAATGCAAGTGTCACGACAACTAGTGCTCTATACGGACGCGGCATGCGGCAGCGTATCCGGAAGTGGACTTAGAATGGCAACTGGACCTATAACTAGTAACAACAACAAACAATATGAGTTTAAATTTAATTTAATAATATACTAGCTTTCCGCCCGCGACTTCGCCCGCGTTTTCTCAGGCTATGACTTTACGTCAATGACATTTATGTTACGCAAGGAAAGTTTTTCTTTTCAGTGTGGGCAAAATACGTGGCAATCATGAAGTTTACATATAAATTACTGAAGAAAATGCTTTTTCCATATTCATCCCTTATTTCACCCTTTTAAACCTTATTCTTACAACAAAATGTACCCTATGTCGGTCTACTGGTTCTAAGCTACCTCCCCACCAATTTTCAGTGTAACTAACACGACTTTCTTTTACATATACAGATATGAACTTTTGCTATATAAACCATAGGGATTCAATGTAAAATTTCGTTTCAACTGATTTGCATTTTTAAAGGAGAAATTTTTGAGTGACCGAAAAATAAATGCGAACTTTATAGAGACATTATGACTTATATGAGGACATTAATAACACTTGACAGCCTTCGAGATTGTTTAACGATTATTAGCTAAACAAAGTACGGAAGCGTTAAAATCTTGGTCACTACTGGTCACTCATCCAGCTACCGAAAGTGGCGGATGAAAATTCAATCTTAATGTTAAGGACGTAAAGTTCTTTCAATGTTTTCGTATCTATGGTGTACCTACAAAGATTTTACCTTGGTCACTCATTCAGGAACAATTCCTAGGTACAAAGTTTGTGAATCCTTCATCATTAACTAACTCCTTAGTTAATTAAATATTCATTATTCAGATAACGTCAACCATATATTAGATTACGTCGCGATTAATTTGCATGAATAATTTATTGTATACGTATGTTATTTACTTGTAATTGTTATAATTATACGTTTATTATTATAATTATTTGTTTAGACTGATATTGATATTTACAAGACGTATAGCATTGAACGACTATATTGTTATATTGATATTTATATTTATATTTGTATATATTTATATAAGTATATAATAATATTATATCTACATCTGCATCCTAACCTGTCAATAATGATACTATACAGTTGTGGCCAGATTTAGCGCGTTAATTAACGGAAAATTAAATACTAATTAATATAGGCAAGTTTTAATCACGCTAAAATTAATTCAATTGCGGATTTGGACTTAGCCGTTAATATTAACTTGTACAGTTATTTTTGTAAATAAAAGGTAAATGAGCTGCCGAAGTAGCTTCATGGGTACGTATTAATGTGGTCCATAAACATCAGAAACACTAAGGTCATCGATGGGTTACTTGCCAAAAAGGAGAAGAAAACAAAACTACCTGCTAGCGCTCAAGCCGCTGCAGACGAGTCGTACGCCAGCTGATGCAACCAGGATATTTTGTGGGTTTTTTCTACATTTTTAATACCTTCAGAATAATATTTTATGTGTTTTTGTCACATTAATAAGGTTAATTGAAAGTCGAGAATGCTTTTAGCGTTAAGTTCACTGTTTTCGTTTTAATTTCTTGTAATATTTTAGATTTTAATTAGTCATATTTTCATCTATTGCGTAAATAATTTCGCGCATGCTTTGATCAGATGATCTTTAAATAATTCATTATTTTTTAAAACAGATAGCTGATAAATGACACAAGAATGATGTGACGCATTTCACTGCTGTAGTTTTTTAGCCATGTTTACCCAGAATTTTCTATTTACGCCTCCTAGCTTTATTGCAAATTATTATTTTATTTTTGACCGTCAGGTGGGATGGGACTTATAATTTACAAAGAAAATTCTATTAAGGATTATTCATTGTTCTCTCTAAGATGATTGCTCCAGTAATCGATCTTTTGTACTCCCTCCCTTATTCGTTTTTTTATCTTTCTCCCTTATAAAGCTTCAGTGAACATGAGAATTAGAATATAATGTGGAATTAAAAAATAAAATATTCTACCATAACAGCTGGGCCACGTTTTTATTTCTAGACGTTTTTATTTCTTTCAAGAGTCATATCAATATCAGTTGAAAATAAATATAAAATAGTATTTTATATCACAATTTGCAACGCTATTTTGTAGCCTTGTAAGGTCGAATGCATATAATTGTTCTTAACAATAACTCTGACGCTTGCCGTACGGAACGAATTTGTTTTGAGCGTTGCGGATCGTTAGTAAAATTATTGGAATATAATCAGTAATATTATAATGCTATGATTTAGATGTTTTATATTACAGAAACGTAATTTTTAGGATTATCTGTCGGTGATAATACCTTCTTTAATGTTTTTCTTTTTGAAGTTTTTTATGTATTTATCGGCACATAAATTTAAATAATCTTACTTATCGTAAATAAATGAAGTATAATAATTATATGTACTTTTTTAAAATAATAACCTAATGATATGTAAATATATAATTTTATTGTTAAACGCCACTTAATCGAATTACAAGTAATAGGAAAATATATGAGGGAGGTATTAAAAGAAAATTGTTAAACCATTTTTTATTGACCAAATAGATCACATAACTAGCGGTTCACTTTCAATAAAGTTAGCTTTCGAATAAAATCCTAATCGTAATCTATATATATAAAATAATGTTTGTCTGTATGTCCGTTATATAATCGTAAACGATACATTGAATCATGTGATGATCTTTAGCAAAATTATTGTGAGGGTTTCTAAGTTATTACGACCAATTTTCGACAGCTGGCGCCATTGTCCTTCCACTGATTTTCATATACTCCCGTGTCATGTTGGCGTAGCAACGCGCGCAGGGTACAGCTAGTATAGTAATAAAAACCTACTATACGACAAGATTTTGGTACCAATGATGACTGTAAAAACTAACTTCTAAAATGTTTAGTAAATTGCTTATTTCTGGTACAAATACCACATTTAATTGCAAACGGTTTTCATTATCATGAATCAAACATTTACATTCCGTGTCAGATGCAATTAAATATGCATCGAAAATAAACATGTGAGCATAATTAACAATCTGGGTTCTTAACTGGTTATTTTTGTATTAGCATTAAAATATAACTTGGCCTTAACAGTTTAATTGTCGATTAAAGATAACAGGATCATCCTTACTAATATACCATTACCAACTTGTATTATAATATCCTTAAGAGTACTAAATCCTTGCAAGTTTTTGTTTATTTATTGTTTATGAAATAAATTATATAAGTACCTAAAGTACTTTTTTACATTTTACTTCAAATTCTTAACATTAAGAACCATCTTTCAAGAATTTACTTTAACATATAATACGTGTGAATCGTTTTTACAAGCTATTATTGAACTTACATCGTTAGTGTATGAGTCAAACCTTGCAGTCTGAATTAGAACTACATACTACATCTTCATTTTAGAGAGTTGGAATTTTACATATTATTATTGCTTTAGTTCCTAATAAATAAAATATATGGGAATTTTTATGATAAGTATGATCTTATAATGTCCGTAATAGACTCCAGACGAGGGAACCCTGCAAGTTGGTATATCTATGTTACATATGCATTCAGTTATTATAACTTGTTCTCAATTTGATCATTACCTAACTGCCACATCAAATAATGAAAATATTAAAATAAACTCCTAAACCACCAACAATACAAATATTTTTTAAATAAACTTTATTACTTAAATATACTACAAGCTTAATCTCGCAATCATAACGGGCTTTGGTTTCATGTATAATGAATTAGAAATCTTGTAAATGTTGAGTTATTTTCATCATAGTTATCAAGTAAAATTATTTAAATATTTTTTTTACTCATTTTAAAATTGTAAACATTATTAGATATTAAATAAATCGTATCTTTTTGTGATAAGGATAGCAAACGAGATTGCGGTTACCATCCCGTTCCTATGTACATCTGTGACAAATGATAGGACTGTAGGAGAGACTATAGTTAGTTACTTTATGATATCACATTTAGTTGCATTCATTATTTAAACATTACCTTGAGAAAATACGTTCGATAAACTAAACACGAGAAAATCACGCATGACTAACTCAAATAATATATGGTCTTTCAAATTCTTCTATAACTTTATTTTAACTTATATATGAATATTAGTTTTAATCTATACTAAAATTACAAATGCGAAAGTGTGTTTGTCTTTCATTCTTTCAAGTGCAAGTAAGCGTCCTTTTGGTATGATTTTTGTTGAGGTACTTGGAAGGATAAAGAGTGCCATAGGTTACTTATCATCGTGAAAAAACACTTCATTTCTATGGGAAAATTCATTATGATGTTTATTTCAGAAAATTAAAGAAAGTGTTTAACAACAGAGCGTTGTTTAGAGACCAATGATAAAAAAAATCGGCAACCTTTTTATTGTTGTTCTTTTTTCACACGTGGTTGAAGCCGGGAGTAACATCTAATCCTTAGTAATAACTCATAAGCGCCATTTATATATATCCATTTAAAAATACTTTGTTAAATATTAATTTGTCTTTCTTCTTGTTTTGTATCATCAAACATAGCAATATTAAATTTAGTGAAACCAATTTCACTTAGTTCTTAGCTGCGGATGTAGCTGTTCGTAGCAGTAGCCAGCCCCTAGCGCTACGTCGTAGCATATTTTTTCCTAAAATTATACTCGGCGTAGCTTCCGGGTTACGAAATTATACGTACACTAAACTCATAATTACATCTTGAAGACGGCAAATCACGTTTCCACGACAAAGTGGTAATTTCGGTAAAATATGTAAAGTGTTAAAGATAATTATTATAGATAGTGGTAATTATAATATATGTGTCAGTTCCTCAGCCAACTTCCGACAGGGCCACATTGTAAAATCCGTCTATTTAATGTTTATTTTTTCAAAATATCTGACTAATGAACCCTTGCTATTTCGAAGTGAACGATTATTGTCGTGATCATTTAAGATACCAAAGCCGTTAGTGATTCGTTGGCAGACAAAAGAAAGTAGAATTTCGCATTTGAACATTTTCTTTCAGACTCGACTAGTTTTAACAGCGTTGAAATATATCTCGTTCAATTAAACATTGAATTACTACAAAATTCTCGTATTTAGATAGGTAAATGTGCTACAAAACTGCCATATAGATTTAGATCTCAAAGGTGTGTTATGTCTGACAACCCGCACTTAGTCAGTATAATGGCCTATAGACTGTATTCCACGCATTGCGAGAGCAGTTCCAAGCCCAGCAGTAGGACAGTTACGCGTAAGACTACATAAATAAACATTTGTTACTATAAGCTCAGTAAAGTAACATAAGTTACTAAGTAAGAAGGATGTTGTATTCAATTTCTAGCCTAGGGGCATGAGTTCGAATCATGCACGCAGCTAATTTTCAAAAAGTTATGTGCGTATTACAAGTTAATTACCTCTTGCTTTGGTGAAGGAAAACATCGTAAGGAAACCTACACACTCGAGAGTTTTCCATAATGTTCTCGAAGGTATATGAATTCTACCAATCCGTACTTGGCCGACGTGGTGGACTATGGTCTGTACTCCTCACGTAAGCCCAAATGGGGGACAGTTATGGATTATGATCATGATGACTATGATAGTTAATTCTGACGTAATAATGATGGTATCTTAGAGCGGCGAGGGTATGAGTGTATGAGCTTTTTAATTATTTCGCTCGTGCACGATATTGCAATTGGTATCAAAGATAATTTAAAGGTTGTCAGTTTTCAAACGATAACGAAACCAGAAGTGTTGTAACACTTCTTATAACTCCGAAACGATAATTGAATAAAGGTCATTTTTTACGATTTATTGTAGTCGTAATAACGTGTAATTGCAGAATATTTTAATTAAACTGAGAGTTCTTTATAATATCATTTTATAGTGGATATAAAGCAAAGTAAATTATATAAGTTCCGAGAAGTCTGAAGTTTCCTAGCGCTTGTTTTTAAAGGTTTCGCAAACTCCGGCTATAAAATTTCCAACTCTCGCCCTTTGTCGTGATAATAACATTTCTATAACATAGATTCACATTTCATAGCATTTTAGTTCTAAAATAATACAGGTCAAGCTTGAAATAGAAACACGTGGACCGATTTACTAAAATATTTTCAATATTTTTTGTTTTTCTAGAGCTTCTATTAATACACGGATCACCCAATTCTAAATTTGTGGAACTTTTCATTTCTTTTTCCGTCTAATAGATGTGTAGAAAGTTGTTTAGAATGTTTAAACAAAATAACACGTTAGTTAGTTATATAAGCATTCTGTATCTCCATAAGACCTTAAGAAAGGAAATATCCACTTATTTAAGGATGTTATCTCTTATATCGAAAAATGCTAAACATGGGCAGGTCATAATGATATAATGCTAATGCTACATCTGCATACTAACGCGTTAATTAATGCGCATTTGGTAACCACTAACGTTAAAACGGATGTGGCATAATTAAGATGAATTCATACGGC
>DWPA01007012.1:0-10616 GCA_018251375.1 Calpodes ethlius | reverse complement strand
ATTGTTATTAATTAGTAATTCATAAACATTTTTTTTTTCTTCATATAATAATATTTTCATTCTTTGACATTGAAATTCTGACATTTGTTATATTGTTGTAAGCAAAACGTAATGTTTAAGAACTTAGTATATGTAAATTGGTTTTGAATTGTATTGTTCCCTTTTGAAATATTTATTTCTAAAATTAAAAGCAATGTGTGTACTACGCTCAATGCTCGTGTAGATTACACCAATAAAAGAGGTATCACTGAACACTAATTAATTATTCATTATCTACTCTTAGAAAGTTTGTAGTGTTTTATATCTTGTTGGTGTGAGAAATAAAATAAATAAATATGACGTATTGTATTGTTGTTTGAAACAGTTACAGATATTTCAATTCTGAATTTGTATTTTAGTATTGGCAAAGAACAGTTTCGCAGCCAGCGAGACGAACTTGCTCAACAGCTTTAGATGTTGGCGGGCGGACTCTCGCAACGGCAACCGAGTCGATCTCGGATGGCGTGGGCGAGCGAACAGCGGCATTCGGCGACGTGGGACAGTGATAGTGACATAAAACCAATAAGGATGCTTCGTTCGTGATTGTTTTTAAAGAATTTCATTGAACATCGGTTTGGAATTATGGAGCTAGTTGCGATATAAAAATTTCATGACCTCTTGTTTCGTGTTTCGGTCGTCTGTTTCGGCCATCTAAGTTATTGTTCTGTTGGTTCATCTTTCATGTCTCAGGTCAGTGCAATTATTAAAAGAAATATAATTTTTGTTATATTTTCCGTCTGAGGCAAAAACTAGATGTAATATCTATTTCAGTTTATTGTACTTAGTTGCCTGTTTTACAACAAAAGTAGGTGTAAGGTGACTTATAAATAGATATAATTCGTATTATGTCGATTTGTCTTATAATATTGGAATCAGCGAAGATATCTTTGTTAACAGTTACACGGGCCACTTCAAAGTTATAATTTCTAAACGGTTTTGTAAAACGAATATAAAGTACCTACCGTTAAAAGAACTTGTTTGAAAACGTTGAAAATAATAACCATATAATTATATAAAATGATTGTCAACTTTGTATTTCAGGACGAAAACAAACGTAAATATTATGAGTAGGTATATTTCGTATATTGAAATCTGTTTTTAAAATTCAAATATTTTATTTCAAATTTAATCTATCACGTTTACGTAATTGCACCCCATTGAAATAGTTAGGAAATCTTTGGAGATTTTTTATACTTTGAGCTCACCTTACATATATACCAATTGCTTAGGACCAAACTCCACTGAGACATCTTGAGCAATTATCTTTTTGTTATCTAAATTTTGTAAGGTATCATTTAGTTTTGATGTCGTTTCGTTATTCCGAACGTTAACCTCGTTATTCCGAACGTTAACCTGTTTAATTAATCGAAGTCTTCATACCGTACACTGTCCTAATCTATTCAAGGGGCAACATTGTGAATATGTATATCATAATTGCTTTACTCGGTACGCTGCCGGCGCTCTGAATAGTTAAATAGATGCCTATTCAATAGGCAATGTGGCTCGTTCAGTCGGATAAACCCGCTGAAATCCTTTGTTGGCGAGATATCTAGACGGCGTAACCTGAACCCTTATATATAAACTTAACGGCTGTAAAGTATTGAGAGATAAAATGTTATTAAAGTTTAAAATAAATACCGATAAAAAAAATATATATATCTACATTTTTATACAACAATAAACAAAAATAAACAAGCACATAAAAAATGGGGTATAATGGTTCAATTCTTCTTAAGTCTTCATTATTGAATCAGCTCTAATCACCAAATTAGCTCATAAAATAAATGATTCGGCTGCGCCATGAATTAATTACAAGGGATTTACACATTCTCACCCCGGGGACTCTTCTAAATTATCTTAATTCATTATAGTCCAGCCTCGATTCTATTATTTATACAGGGCCCTCACGAATACCTTTGACCTGTCCCACCATCAGCATATTAAGTTATATCTGCTCCACTCTCAATTATTCTCTAGAACATGTAGAAGCTTTCGATGGTTCTTATTAAAATTGAGCGGGATATTCACAATAATTTCTTTTTTTTGTTTATACGCTTTAAATCTTTAAGCTTAAACTTCTTTCTTCTTTCTTTTATTTAACTGAGGTGTTACAATCTTCGGGAGTAGCGCTCACGTGCATCATTTAGGACCGGCAAACCGACCTTCAACTATGTTCTGAGAGTCTTGGTAGAATGTCCACGGCATACAATGGTCACATTTTGGTGGGTATATAACAATTTCTCTTACGTCACACACTAAAGGATCATCAGAATGTGACATCGGGTGACAAGGAGCAGGGAGGATTACAAGCTTTGTGACGTCACATGTCAAAATTTAAGATACTCAACATAAAGGAGTGGGTTCAAATCCTATGATTAAGTTTTGCAAAGTCAATTTGCAAATTTGCAAATTTGCGATATCAATAGAAACTAAGTAAAGTTTTAAAGTCTTCATTCTTATGTCAGTAGTCGACTTCTATGAATTGGTATGTATTGATTTTACCAATATTGATTATTATTACAGGAATATTTTCCTGGATTGGTTATTTACTTATATGAAAATATTTCTAAGGTATTTCAATAAGTAAGTTATAATTTTTAATCATTGTCTCATAGTATTTAAATCGATTGTACACTTAGTTTCTTAAGCGGTGTGGTTCATACTTTTTCGCTTCCCGAGCAAAGTGTTGATCTCACATAGAATCTCGTAATCAGATAGTCGTAAGTGTTAACCTCTGTGTCATATAGGAAGGTACGAGTGTACGTTCGTATATTGACATAGACAATGTACCAACATCTCCGCGGGGCGCCTGTCTACCCGTCGCGAGCCCGCTGCGTTTCAACAGGAGTGTCACGGGTGGTATTCGTTATTACACGTACCTACAGAAAGTGCTTATAAATTTAGAAATTCAAATCATATTTTAATATGCAAACGACTGTACTGATAATTTTCTAAAATATGGAGTGTTTTTAATAACCCTAAAAGAAATGAAATCGTCGTGACTTTGATTAGGCTGCGTAGTTACAATTAAGGTTGTGAATATAAATTTTGTAAAATAAACTGAATTCTTTTGCTACTTCTTCTGCACGATGATGAATAATCTTTCTGAAATGGCGGTAAAATTAAAAATAATGCGTTCATAAGTGTATTTCATTATACCCTAATTATTAAATTATTAGAAATTGGTTTATGTCATTCTTATGCTTCCATGTATTATAAACATTTTATTGCAAATACACACAACATTGTAGAGAATCGTAATCAAAATTTAGTCACCGGGTCAGTGACCTCAATATGTATTCCATATCGTTCAGTAGATTCGTAGTGAAACAAATGTTATAGACGTACAGACGACCATACGCCGTATTATACATACATTACACAAATACGTACGGAGGAACCTTAGAATATTTGAATATGTATGGATGCATCTATTGTGTACACAAACTTTCACGTTCTCATCGAAAACGAGTTCTTTTATCGTCATTATCATCTGTTGTATTTTTGTACCGTTCTCCGTCGAGTTAATCTCTCTTTATTATCATTGTAAAAGAAGTACCGCGGAACGGAAACACTAACGGCTCTTTTCAGCTTGTTACGTTTTGACTGAGCATCAACGGATTTAGTTTTTCAGCAGCTGTTGCCTCATCGTCATTGCACAAGTTTCTTTATTACGACACTTGATGTATTTCAAATTAAACTTTCGATTTGTTTATTTTGTGTTATTTTAGTTCTTACGTACATATAGCTACTTATACGTGTGTGTCGTAGTCGATTTTGAATTATTTAATACAAGAACAGCAATAAAAAGATTGTCAATTTCATTCTATGAATGGTTGCCAGGCAACGATTGTTAAATATAGAAATAATTTGGCTGAAATATACATCGTAATGGATCTTTCCACAAAAATAAGATGTTCTTTAACGGTAAAAATTGGCCTATAGTACTCGTCGTCCTCGTAATTATCTTAAAATCAAAAATCTTATTATAACGACACTCCGTTGCGCCGTGAAGGAAGGACAAACACACTTTCGCATTTATAACATTGGTATAGCTGAATGTTTTTATTGTTCTGTTATATACCTATTATTAGGATTTTCTGTGCTGTACTATTCTAATATGTCATAGGATATTTACACGTTTTATCTATTGTATCTATAGTATCGAGACTAAAATGTTCCTTATCTATGGTCACATAAAGATTACATCCTTTTTGTCTTTCAAATAGTTATCAAATATATTCATCGTGTTCCTATGGATATCCAGTTATACTTTGTAAACGATTTTGCATATAAATATCCTACTGTGTAGCCCTTTCTGGGAATCCTAATGTGGGATTTGAGTGGGTAATCGGTTATATACTTGTATTTTCGAACCAAAAATACCAAAAAACAATACCTACTTCATAATATACTTTAATACTTTTTTATTTTATTTTAAGGGAACGCAAAAACATTAGGCCAATTTTTAACGTGATAAAATGTATAGCGATTTTATAACAATTCTTTAGTGATAAGAATATCTCGGTTGCCGTGCGAGTTTCTTGAGAAAAAACGCTATGAAGACAAGTCATGTTAGTGATAATATTTATTACGATTGCCCGTTAGCAGATACTGACATTAAACTTTCACACCTGGTGACAGTTGATAACATAGTTTCACGTTTCGTGTATGCTACACGTGGTTATTTGTATTTTATTATTGAAATAAAGTGGAGGTTATTAAGGTATCTTTTTTTTCTTGGGATTAAAGGTAAGACAGCGTGACCATAACCTTGATACGACATTATAGAGTTTTCAAAGCCAGCTTTCCTTCCGCTGTTCTTGCTCATTTGTTGATAAATAATTGTAGTTCGCAGATAATTCGGACAATTTAAGGAGTACTGGGAATGTAATTGTTGCAGTACTGCGGTGACTACCAATATAAATTATATCCATAACACAATTTGAGTTTATTTTACATTTTTAAATCATTAGTCTTTTAAAATGAGATACGATTATGTATGGTCGGAACTGATGTATGTAAATGTATTATAAATTGTGTATTCACAAGTCGTGTTGTAAAATGTTTGTCAACAATAATATGTTTAACCTATTTATTACTGAGTACTAGTAGTTCACGATATCGATAAATCATAACCCGATATAACCTTATCATCTGATGGATGTGATATTGAGGAAAAATATCAGTGTTATCTCGCCTTGCTATAGTCTTCTCTTATCTACTTACAATGAACGAGTACTTAAAATAACACCGATTGAAATATTTAAACACAGGTATATACCATCGATTTGGATGACATTGAGTTTTAGTGTAACTTTAAATTTGATATATTCTTTGGATAAATGAGTACTAGTAACCTTTCGTTTGTAGAATTTTATTGTGTTTATTTTGTTATAACATGTTAACTTATAAAATAGAGTTTCAATTTGATATAAGATTCAATCGTATCTCATTGTGATTCATCAAAATATAACATGTTACATTTGTTTTGTAAAATGAATTTGTAAACCTTATCATGTCTTGAGGAGAAATAAATTGAATTTCAATGTGATTGAATAATGCAATACAATAAATACCTATGAAATTATAATATGATGAAGAAAATTTGTGAGAAATATGAGTGAACTAGATAACAATTAGAATCATATTCCATTGGTTTGGCCGCAGCCCGAGTCTATTAAAAGTTGAGTTGAGTACTAACGAGTATAACCAACTCAAACACACTCTTGTTGACGCACCAACCGTTTACGAGGAGTCTTGTTGAATACTTGTACTGCGATGAGTATACGAGCGTCCCCTAACTTAGGGGAATGTGCCACTTGACAGACACGTCGGTGACTTCACTATCTCGTTACAAGCGAGTACATATGGCCTTAAATATAGTGGGAATGAACAGCTGTTCCGTTTTAATACAGATATGTTTTGTATTCCCTACTCAAGGAGACATCCTTGAGTTCGTAGAGTAATATTCAACATATAATATAGTAAAATACATATAAATATAAACGACAATAGGAAGCTACTTCAATAAAAAACTTTGTTATTACCAATTCTTACTCAAGGTGAACGGCGCTGTAAAAACGAAAAGTGAAAACTAAACTAATATTGTTTGTTTTGTTAGCAATAAATCGCGTTCAGTACTTAACTGTATCTATTGGTTTTTCATATCTTAAACGGTGTTAGTAGCATTTCTACTATAGGTTCTTATGAGAAGAAGAGAGTTTTGGAGTACGTGAATCTACTGTTAATAATGCAGTATGATTATAAAAGCGATAAAATGTTGAATACGGGAACTATTTTCAAATAAGTTTAATGAGATAGGTTTTAAAAGCTGAGTTTGTTATTAACACCTAATACTAACTCACTATTTAAGTATCTTCTACAGGTGCATTCGAGGTTAGTTACTAATGTGCACGGACAGCAGGTGCTGCCATTGCAGACTCATTTGCTATTATTTCTGCATTAAAAATATGTTACTATTATATAAAAAAATTACAATGTTGTATATATTCGTATGTGATTAAAATTTTACACCTACGTAGCACTTACCCTACGTGTCGTGCCGTTCCACGGGGACCGCAGTCTGGCGAGGCGTGGATAATTTTTATCGCACGGCGTTCACGTTGAAAGAATTACTGAATAGTGAACGATATTGCCAATATTATACAGTATTTGAATTACAAGTGGCCTCATCGAACGGGATACGATACGCGTATATTATACTGGTGCAGTTTTTATATGCATCGAGGAAACTCGCATTTTATTAGGAAAATTATTGTTATAGTTGGTGATACTTTAATCCATCTTCAAAAATGTATTGTTGATTTTATTTTGTCTAATCCTTCAAAAAAGTAAACACGCTCTATAATATCTTGTGTACATCAAATCTGTACATGTAATATTTATAACTAGTAACCACCCTCGATTCGGTTTGGGAAACATTAATATTTATTACACATATGACTCACAATCGCAAAAATATAAAGACGGGAGTAATGACATAGTTTTTTAATGATTCAATGGAAATAAACGAAATTATTGATCCAATTCTTTGGAATTGGATTGAATCCTGACTAACTCACAACATAGCCTGAAATTTTGCAGAAAAAATACCTATACTTATATTGACTAGTGTTATTAATTCTAAGTTGCCTTGATCCGCTAAGAAATTTCAGCAATCTCATAACTTTCAGCCTTTGAGTGCAGCGGCGAGCAATTACTACTACAAAACTTAGGAAGGAAAAAAAATAATACAAGAAGAGGGTATCTTGTTTCATCTTCATCATCACAACCCATAACTGTCCTACAGTTAGGTTCGGTTCTCCTATCAGAATGTGAGGGGTAAAGGCCGTAGTTCTATACGCTGGTGCGGATTAGTAGACACTTCGCACACATGTGGTATCTTGAATATGAGTTATAATATTGTAAATAATATGTAATAATACATCTTTACAATACTGTGTTGAAAGTTTTATCGATTTCATTATCGGTATTATGAATCATATGTAACAAATTACGATATCGATAAGACGATGAATGAATACTGGAACATTTAGTTTATTTTATATAAAAAATGTTGCATATATTTTTACTAACATTTCAATTCAATTTTGTAAATTGTCCATTTAAGCCTATTAATCAAAGCATACAGATAGAAGAAGGACTCAGTTGCAATTACATTGCACACATGTCGCGTTGAGCGCGGGCGCCCACGTGGGCGGCCCCGTGATTCTACGTACCCATGAGCAAAGAAATTATAGAGTTAACAAGTGACTTGTATAGCTTTATCGCAAATCGAAATCAGAATGTTTTCATCAAAACCACATTATAAGTTAACGATCTCATAGGAAAAATATTTTTATTTGTTTATTTAGCATTTAGTTATAAAATACTTTCCTGTTTTGTATACGTAGTATAATTACTGAAGTCTATTATGTGCTAAATAATTTCAAAGGAGATTAATACTAAAACAATGAAAGTCAAGAAGTCTTCCCTCCTACTTTTTGAAACGCCAATAAATAGTGAAACATAAATTACTCGCCGTGTTCTGACTGATGGCTTGGGAGCCAATACTTCATTTTTTTCCCTTTTTTTTTGACCGCCGATGCCACGGTCCAACACCTTGTCTTGTTGATGTTCACGGTAATTAACGACCTGGTTTCTCGTCTGCTGGTTTGTTGGTTAATTATTTAAAAATAATAATTGTTGCACTCTACGTGATTTCCGCAATCATGTATGGGCTTAGAAAACGTCTCGCACGTCGTGCACCTCGCGACAAAATCGGTGACGAAACCGAACGTCGCGCACGTGACAATAGCACACATGCATCGGGAATATTTGTCGGAATTAATATTGATAACGTTAGAATATTTGAACTAGTATTACTGTAGCAGGTAGTAGAGAATACGATAAGCAGTGTGTTCGTCGCAATGTTCAACTGACAAGTGTTGCTTGAATGTTGTAAGTGGCTTTTGTTGTAAACCCACACTGAAGATGCGATGATTTGTGCGGTAAATTCGGTCGATGTATCGTTTTAGTTTCTTTCACCACCTTTCGAAGTCACTGTTTGAACATAGATAACATCCGCAGTACTTTTCAATATAAATTAATTAAGTCTTTTTATGTCCTCGTTCTAGCTCTATCGACAGACTAGCTTCATGATATTATACTATAATAATACTACGTTGTCATCTGATTACGTATGTATGTTTTTAGCTTAATTGACGATTGAATAGTGGGTCAGATTTAGCTTGCATGACTTGTTTGTAAACAGAGGAAGGATCCCGGGACCGACGTTGTTAAGAGCAAATATTTTGGTACATCCTTATAAAATTTTCTTTGAAATGTAATAGAAAAGTGATGTATTTCAAGCGAAAGATATTGCATTATTTACCGTATAATTTCGCCTCTGGTTCTAAACGTACAATTGACATTTACTCGATATTAGATTTGCACGAGCGCATTCGATAAACGGAGACTCTACGTAACTTTATTTTGCAATAGACGTCTTCTACGATTTACGTGTTGTATTGAACGTTGTCTTGTACGATGCAATGAATAGGGTTTGACTTAGTTGGTTACACTTACTACCACTGCTACTTATTACTGGTAGTGTTTTGAAGTATCCACTTCGATAAGAAAATATGACCTTGAACATTTACTTGGGGTCTTTATTTTTTATCACAACCCATAACTGTTCCGCTGGGCTTGGGTCTTCTCACGCAGAGGTCTGTATGTTCAATGAGATATATAAGGTTTTAATACGTTTCTTGTGTGTCTATCAACACCCAATTTGTATAAAATTACACAAATTGAGTATTCATAGATATGATAAGATAACGCTGTCGATGACGCAAAGTTTATATTTATGTCATCAACGTGTTAAATAGAACTTGTGGCCGGAAAAAATATACTGTTGTTTCACTTTTCAATTTGCAGCGCAGAAGTAGCGCTGATGTCACTTCACTATTCGTCATTCGTACACCGAGGTGCAAAATAACATGGAGATGTTTATTATTAACATTTAAAATAGTTTAGGTGTTCATTATTGTAAGGATTTATTGGGTATTGAAGTGTACTGTTCCATACGATAGGCTTCTTAATTCTGTATGGATATAATTTGGGTTTCTGCCTATTTTCGGAAAAAAATTAGTTTAATTTTTGCTTAATTGTCACTTGAATCTACGTATAGTAGATCTTAATCTCATTTTGTATGTTTTGAAGCAATATACGTATTTTTAATGAATTATATAACTTGCTTCAATAAAATTAATTAAAAAAGAGAACTCAATTGAATATGGTTACGATTTATGATGACGATTGTAATAAAATGATTTAAGTCCATTTACCTTGTCCTTTAAATAATAGTCAATGTTCGTGTATGACCTATTTATAATATGCTATTTTAAAGTGGAATAGTTAGGCGATGTGAAGTAGTTATGTATTTAAAGGTTTTCACATTAAGCCAAGGACTACGGCTTGTAGCCTACAAGGCGGTGGCAACATAGAATGAGTCACTGTTAAACGTATGCATAGTGAATTTAAATTACTATATTTTTGCATTTGCGTGCAGTCGGCTTAGGTGTAAGCACTGCGGCTGTTCCATTATAGAAAAAGAATGCAACAAAAGGGTATTCGTTAGTAATAATTATGCCTTTGCAGCCCGCTCCGGAAGAAATCTTACGGTTAGCAGACGGTTTGTTTTATGCTTTTGTTCTCAATGTCGTAGATTTATTCTGCAGATAAGCGAGCTATATTGTCTACGGCAGTATTTTGAATAAGCAAAAGAAGCTCATAGTAGCTTTTAACATTCGTGCTTGAAATGAGGTCATGTGTTTTAAATAATTCTAACGTAAATGGCCTTCACCCACTACAGATGTATGACATTGGCATTTGTCGATTGGAGAGGTTTATAGTGTGCTCCATCAGCTGTTCTGATCAGAATTTGGGACTGGTTAGTTGCTTGTCCGAAAATGTTGCTTGCTCGAAGGCTTTCGACTTCTATCCGTAATTACAAACAGCGATAATGGTCCATTTTCTGAAGCATGGAAAAGCTTAAACACTTTTGAACTGGC
>DWPA01007011.1:0-10618 GCA_018251375.1 Calpodes ethlius | reverse complement strand
AATTGTGTAAATTACAAAAGCAAGCATGTACGATAGGATTCTGGCGAATATGTCAATTAAGATAAAAAAAACAGAAGTGATGGGAACATTTTGCTAGCTTGTCTTTTTTGGCTTTTGACTTATGAGCGAATTTACTTATTAAGGTTTTATTTGCAAAATATATATTTTTTATACGTGTAACGAATCAAATACATCCATTGCATTCAAAAACCCATATTTATTTATTATATATTTTACCAATATTCTCTTCCGGTACTGTGAAGTGGCATAAACTTCATTTATGAAAATCGGAAAAGTGGGAAGTTTTCCGAACGCGCAAATGTAATAGTCATTGCTTAGTTATTTTATCGATGTAAAATATAACTTATATTAACAGTTTTGTTGATTTATTGTTACGAATAGAATTTTATGTCATTTTGTTTAACTCAGTTCATTTATTTCAATGTGTAAAACATTATTGTGATTAACGCAAAAAAGGTACAATTTCTTAAGTGCGTATATAGGACTGATTTATTTTGTGAGTACAATGAAATGATTTTTCCACGACAACCATAGAATTTTAAATTTTGTATACTAACTTACTTATTGGAACGAAATTAATAAAATATTTGTTGGTCGAAGCACTGTTTTGTACTTTTTTATGTAACTAGTCGACAAAGAAGTACAAGGGTCATTTGATGGTAGGTGGTTATCGTCACCCATGAACATGGGAAACGGTGGTATCTTCTACACGCGGCTCTCCGAAAGGAATCCAGAATCCATATCGCGACCGAAATTCGTGAAAAATATTTAACGGTCACTTTTATAAGGAGGGTGTTACTCGAATATTTCAAGACATCACTGAGAACTGATTCGGCATTGATTGCAATTGAGACAGTATTTTATAACAATTAGAGATTGTACCTACAATTACATTATCACATATATTATTGTCAGATATTGTATAATTATAAGAGATGGCATAATTGTCAGAGATTGTATAATTATCAATAACATCGCATATAACGTGCAAATGTTTAACCCGAGCTCGTATAAGCCGTTTTATATCCACCCTTCTGTAGCAGTAACTTACAATTCTTTGTCACGGTTCCGGCCTTAATAGCAGTGGTAGATCTCAATTAAATAAATTTGATAGGCTTTATACAAAACAAAGGCTTACTTAAGTCTACGGTGAAGTGATGACTATTGTTAAAGACTTTCTTTATGTTTTAAATAAAACCCTTTTCATCTGTTATAAGATGTACAAGGGGTTAAGTAATAAAATGGGCAGTTGATGTAAAAAAATTCGTTTGGAATATTAATGTCTTAGTAAGACGCACCTGAAAAAACAGCGGCTGTAAAGCTTTGTTAATTATCTTGAGTAGACTTCAGGTTATTTTTTTGCTAGTAACGCTTCGCTTCTGCGATCGTAAGTTACGTGCAATACTCGTAAATTATATGGACTATTGGAATTGATAGATTCAAATAACTTCTTTCACTTGCTTTTTACTTATTGTCTATTATAACTATTTATTGTCTGTACAATTTGTGAATTTATAGAGATTGAAAAATGTTATAAGAAAATCCGAGTAGTTATATCAGAACTTACTTTCAGATAGATATGTTTATAAATTTTATTTTAATATAGTGCTTCATCATCATCATCATTACTCCATAATTGTTCCACTGCTGGGGTCGGGTCTCCTCTGACAAGGTGAGGGGTATAGGCAATCCACCACGCCATGTGCGGATTGGCAGACTTCACACAACCTCGAAAACATTGAGATGAACTCTCAGGTGTGCAGGTTTCCTCACGATGTTTTACTTCACCGAAGCAAGTGATAATTAACTAGTAATACGGACATATTTTTTTGAAAATTAGAGGTGCGTGCAGGATTCAAACTCACGCCCCCACGTTCGGGGAAGCAACGTTCGAACCACTAGTCTATCCCTGCTTATATCATACTAAAACTATTAAACTATACAGTGCTTATGTCTTACTAAAACTACAGTATTTCATTCAATGAATGGAAGATTCATTTTTAAACGAACTGAGAACCTGGCAACATGTATTAGATTACCCTGAAGAGTCTACAAGTTGAACTCTGAATGTCCCTAGCGTCTTGTTCAGTTGCAGCTCACTTTGAATGTTGGAAATTTATCGCAGAATTTATAATGACGAAGTTAAGTTGACTTTACATTTTCTTCCTTTACATGTATCTACATATGTTATGGATTTATTCACTTAGAATAACTTAGATACTTTTCAGAATATCCGTTTGTTTAATGAGTGATAAGTCAAATAGGGCCAGGGTGTTAATAATTATTTGAACTTTATTATTTATCAGTACCTGGGCGTGTTATTATTGACACACTTTGACCATTTACGTTAGTAATTATGTTATAGATCATAGTCTATGTAATAAGTGCCATGAAAGGGTTAATATTAGCAATAAACAAGGTAAATATAAATGTTTAAAATGAAGTATTTACGTATGTGTATATGTATGTTATATTATACAATGAGAATGTCAGAAAACTTTTAAAATTGACATTGTTTTATATGATTTTGTATGGGCATTTTATATTAGCATGGTGTATTATGCTTTATAAAAAAAAATACTTCGAAATGAAATTAAAGTTTTCTTGGATTACATTTGTAAGGGCCAGCGCTCACTGACGGATGACGGCGAGGAACAGTTTCATAATTGCAACGTCTAACGAGCGTCGTGCGCGCGATTGTCGCCATGTCAAATCAAAGTCGTCGCACGGCTCTTAGGTCCTTCCTAGAAGTCAGCGATTAATTTTTATTATAACGATTATTTTTTAATTTCTACATAAGATAGTATATGGAAGAACTTTAGGTTGAATTTAGGTTGTTTTTAAATTAGTCTCTTTGCCGCGGCTCCATCAGTCGGCGTTGACCCCTGTGAGCTATCTAACCACTGTTGTAGAGACCCCATATTATTGACATTGAAATGAATTTGTCAAAATAATTGGCAAACGATGAGACGAGTTATTTCATGATAAGTAGTGACGGTCGTCTATTTGTTACAAGTAAAATCCTTACCACCTAGTAGAGTGTCGGTTCTGTCGCCTGCTTCGACAGCCATGTCTGACGGCATGGGATTGAGTTCAGGTTTTGGCTCGCCTCAAAACCGCCAGAGCTTGCAAATATTTCGTTCACCCAGTGTATTGCCTCTGCCTCGAGTTTGCCGGCATGGAATTGGAGCCAGAACTCCTGCCCTACTCACTACGGTCATACTTTATTCCAGAATAACAAATCTAATCACGGTCATCATTTGTAGAACGTTCTTTTCTTGCAATATAACGAACATATCAACCCCTGTTATCGTAGCACGTCATTACCGACTGTAGACACTCATAAATGACGTGTCTCAGCGCAGATAGCAAAGATCATTATGTCTATTGAACAGAATAATATGTGAAGTTACATTGCGTCGTATTGCATAAATATTATGCAACAGAGAACATTTTTTTATACGAGAACATTGAGGTTATTATTTTTTTTTTATTTGGTTCTAGAACAGTGTGTTTTATGACCCTGTATTTGCCACACTAGGATTCTTTTTGTCGTGGGCACATACAACACATTAAGACGTGAACACACAGTCATTTAGACTGAGACATAAATTTAACCTCCTCATTCAAATCATGGTATGTATGGCGTGTATGGTAACCTATGAATTACACAAACCAGTGTCAATATTTTATACATTAACATTAACTGATATTTAGATAAATCAATTCACTAAAGTTACAAAGAGATGATGTAGAAACGACGGCTGTGTAGTAATATCAGTATATCTGTCCCAATTACCGTGGTATGTCGATACGATTTGTTCAGTATTTTGAGCCGGCCCAGTGCGGCCAAAATTCCGCAAAGTTTATCAATTTGCTTGTTAATTACCATATTAAATATGTTAGGTAATTTGTTAAGGACACCTCGTCACAACCCATAACTTTCAGACTACTTTGCTCGGGTCTCCTCTCATATAATTATATCACAGGATATAATCCACCACGCTGGCCAAATGGGGGTTGGTAGAATTTATACACCTTTGAAAACATTATGGGGAACTTTCAAGTCTGATGTTTTCATTTACCAAAACAAGTGATAATTAAATTCTAATATGCTCAAAAATTTTTATGCAAATTTGAGGTGCATGAAAGATTCGAAATCAAGTCCTCATGTTCACCGGACTAACGTTCAAACTCTAAAGCTAATAGTCTATTAGTGGCCTTTTCTTCGTTTTAAGGATATTCGATTTAAACCCGATTTAAATATCAATACGTGAAGCCAAACTTTGTACCACTTTTTTCGATAATACCGCGAAAGGACGAATACGACATTTGGTATAGTTCATAATGTTTACATGGCGAAAGCAAATTTTTTAATATAATATTCATTACAAATAAATTAAATTACTAAAAATATATATTACGCACACTACCATTCAAGTTTTACACAAATGCATAATACCTATATACACAGATATACTCTTTTGTTTAGGTTTAGAATCAAACTGAAAAAAAAATACTGTTAATGTGAAATAATCCTTTGATATTATGAATTACGGTCGAATATCGAGGTACCTAAATAATGCATTCTCACACAACATTTTACCCGAAATACTGCCCCAGTCTATTAAGACTGTATGAAAGACATTATAGTATCCAGTTCGTGGACTGTATATATTGACGTTAATGCAATAAGACTGGGTCTCCAGCAGTTGTCAATACGTCCAAGCGCAATAAATGAAGGCTATAATTTCTCCGTGCTAGCAATGAATCCAATTATTGAGCCCTTCGAAGGCGACATATTAAATGGTCGCTATTGGCCCGATTTCCACTGCTTCCATTCGTTATGCTGTCACCTAAGATTGGACGCGAATTGCTTAAGTTTGTTGCTGTGACTAGCAATCGAATCGAAACCAATTACATTGACAGTTCTATTTTAAATCTCATGTTACGAGCAAATTATGAATATGGATGACGAATTATTGATAATTTTCAGAAGATAACCGGTTTTACTGGAGGAGTTTCATGAAATCTTGCTCCTTATTTTAGCAACTTTCCGGGTTATACATGAGCCGGAAAGTTGTTCCATCAATATGGTGCCATTCAATGCACTTCGTTGATGTCTCTTTTCAGGTTAAGAATGAATGCCTTGTTTGTTTGTTTGAGATTTGACAACTTTATCCCTTCAAATTTGATCCGGACAGAATTATAATACAAAAAGTTCTAAGAAATCATGATGTGATAGTAGATGTTCAAACTTGCGACGACTCGATTTCAGAAGAACTGGTTTAGTGCAAGGCCTACTTTTCAGAAAGCTTATTTAGCGCCAAGAGAAAAAACGTGCGTATATTTAATTTCTTTTTTATATTTGTACGTATGCTCGCGCTCATCTTTTATATTCAGTCTGTATAATATGTAACTTATCTTGAATAACATTTAAAATCATTTTTACATTTGGCAATATAAGGAAACCGATTTCCAACAGTAGCAATATTATTCGAATAAGAGAGTATTTAAAAATAAGCCTGCCTCAGCAGAGGGTATTATTACGTTTTCGTTTTATAATTGTGCGAGTATATCTAATATCTTTAAACGAGCAATTCTTGTATATATTTATATCAACGACATCGGAAACGGCTCCACGTTTTTTTTGAAAATTTGTATTCGGGGGGTTTTGGGGGCGATAAGCGATAGCGATTTAGGTTTTATTTTCAGAAAATGTCGAATTAATTTTTTTTTTTTTCATTTAATAAAAATTTCGTTCAATATAATTGGAATACAAAGCTAAATTTCGCAGTCACTGTCAAAGTCAGAATAGCTCGGTCGGGAAATGTAGCGTCTTAAAACTCAAGGAACCCGCGTTCAAGTTTAGTCAAGTTCAAGTTAGTAATCTAATTATTTATTTTATTTTTTCTTTTTTTTCCAAGTTCCTTTTTTGTGAGAAAAAGATATATTTATTTATTATTTATAACGGTAAGATAAAAATATTATTCATATTTTATTTATATTTAATTATTTTTTATTATTTATAATTTGCATATAATTCCGAAAAAACATGATGTACTAAAAAAAACACCGAGCTAAGCTCGGTCATCCAGGGACTTTCTTATAAGTGATAATAGAGTAATTTAGGTTAGAATCAGTGTTTTTCTGGGTTTATCTCATAGTACACTAACTGACACTAAATCTTTGAAAGAGTCAGAATATTTCTTAACCCTTACTACAACAGTGCATAATCTTGGGACATCTGTTCATTAATTTAATGGCGTAGTCTGTGTATCAATATATTATCTAGGTAAAACCCCAATACTGACCTATGTGACTCCATTAATATAATAAAAGTATAAATAAACCCATCCATTATACTATTATCACTCATTATTGTTAAATTTAGTTCTGTCACGTCTGTTACTTCTATCGTGAACGATTCACATGTTTTATTTACAATGTAGGAAAATCAAAAAGATATAATAAAAATATGGCCTAACAAAATAAGTAAGGAGCATGTTGCTTCATAAATTATTAAGGTACCTATTAATGGGGTCTGCAGTGATAACACCAACCGAAATTTGAGAATTAATACCTATAATATTCTTCGCGGGAAATACATGGCAACATAATAAATAAAGGCATTAATATGTCATCAAAAGCAGCTTATTTCTTGTACGATGTTTCACGAGAGGGCTTTCTGTGTAACCTAGTTACGTTATAACGTTATTTTATTTTTTCTCTCACTTATAAATAGAGTATGATACAGTATTAAGCCCATGAAGTTATATAATTTTTATAAAGAACTTATGGGCATTTTTATATTTCTTGGTCTAAAAATTTGCGTTTTTCTTTTTGTGTAACTTACCGTTATTTTCATCTCAAGTTCATGTCATTACTGAAGCATTAGCGCTAAAGAATCTTTAATTTAATGATGCTGCAAAATATATACAATACTTAAATGATTAATGTGCAACCAAAAACGCGATTTAAAGACAAGTTCGATAGATCGCTATGTATATAATAGTTCATTAAAATATCGTTTAAAGTACAACAATATAATGACGATTGGGATCTGAAGTTTTGTTAATATTTAAAGTTTGTTTTTGCGATTGGCTAATAGTTAATTTAAATGGACAAATTGTTCCGATATTACTTGGTCATCATTATAACCCATAATTGTCCCACTGCTGGGCTCGGGTCTCCTCTCACAAGGTGAGGTATAGGCCATAGTCCACCACGCTGGCCAAGTGCGGATTGGCATACTTCATACACCCTTGAGAACATTGAAATGAATTCTCAGGTGTGCAGGTTTCTCTCGATGTTATCCTTCACCCAAGCAAGTGATAAATTAACTAGAAACACGCACATAACTTTTTGAAAATTGGAGGTGCGTGCAGGATTCGAACTCACACCCCCACGTTCGGGGAACCAACGTTCGAACCACTAGGCTACCACTGCTATCATATATTACTGGGTAATGAAGAGAAACTTTGCAACTAACTTTCTTTCTTCTTTAGTAGTGTCATTATCATTTTTTATAACTGAAGTACAGTGGTCATAATTACACTTTTTACAAATGTGAGTCTGACTCCAAAGGACGGAATGGTATTTTAAAGGAACTAATGGTTTTTAATGTTTGATACGTTTTTGATATATCTAAAACATAAGACTAAAGAGAAAATAATTGGGTGTCATAGACAGACTAAAAATCTCATTTCCAAGTATTTTTATACCACCGGAAAACAGCTTCTCATACACGCATTGCTATGTAGAGCGTAAAAATCCCGAATGTGGGAACTTTTAAAAGGAGTCTTAAGTAAGCGCGTTATCTTTATGACATTTTCATTCAAACATGCTTGGCAAAACTTGTATTACGTATTGAGGGCGTGAAAATATTAGGATATTAGGAACACTGAACTCCATAAACTTACGAAGTATATTCTTTTTTTCATGAAGTATTTTATTGCTGTTTAACTTTGTTTTTATTAATTTAGGGTTTGTATGATGGTAACAATACTGTGTTAGAATTCTTAACCGACCGCGCTGTTCTAAAATCAAACTCAAGTTAATAGTTCTTTTTTAACACTCGTTTAGTAGATTGTGATAACGAAATAAGTAATAAAATCTAAGAAGACGAATTTTGCGCACTTCTAAATAAATCATAAACATGACGCTGAATTGAGAGAACTGTCTCGTTTATTATTTTTTGCTTTTTAACGCTGTCGCTGATAACGGCGTGTTTTAATTTTTCGAAGTATTATTTTACCAATTACATTTGGGTATTGTCATAAGTTAGAACAAAGTAATTTTACGACCGTTTCAAATAATCTCAACCATAAGTCTGTATTACTTAGTGGGTAAAATAATAACAAACACTATAACTTGTTGACTGTTGATAAGTTGAAAATAACGAAGAGATCAATATTGATAATGATAATTAGACACTTTGCTTCTACTGTTGTATCCATCAAGATTTATGTTATGACGGCCCTGTAACTTAGTTGGTAGTGACCCTACGAAGTAAGTCCTGTGTTCGATTCCCGACCGGGGCAGATATTTATGTGACAAATAAATATTTGTTCTCGGGTTATGGGTGTTAGTGACGTGTTATTTGTGCTGTCCATGCCAAGCAGGGAATCCTACTGCGGGGGTATGAGTGTGTTAGCGTTTATTATTATAATTTTTTATTAAATATACATTGTAATAAAAAAGTATTACCTTGCCATTCAATTTCACCAGTAATTCAACATCAATAGCTTCATAACTTATGAAAAAGCTTAATTCCATAGGTTTCAGTTTCGGATGGGCGACCTTCGCAATATTAATATCCAGCATGTTGTAAATCTCGGGTTTTCCCATTTCATCCATTTAGAGGTCGGCTTTTGCTCCTCGGTTAATTAGTAAGGTACATCACATGGTGTCCTGGCCATACATTACATGACGAAGTACATTATACCTTTGAGTAGAAGATTACGTTACTTACACACATACACTTGTATCTATAATTTGTTAAAGTAATTACTTGAGTTAAAGCGATTACTTAAGCAATATTTTGTATTAAATAGATAGAAATATGAAGGAAGTGCGAACTGTCATAATTCAGAGTAATCTGCGAAGTAGTTGTTTAAATCATTACTTAAACTCAAGTAATTACTTGAACTTGACTAAAGATACAAGTCTGGTATGTAGGCATTTCGTCATTACATAATTTAGTATAATATATGTAGTAAACTACTTGAATAATTTAAATCCATTTCTTTTAAAGTTTTATTTATTTTGTTTATCAAATAACTATGAACCACTCTGAGACTTAACTAAGAGAGTGAAACTTAAGCAGTCTATTCAAGCTTTGAGCTAACAGCTTACAAAAGCTCTAGTATTTCCTTTGTAGTAGCGTATTGTGAAACAAAAAGTAGCAGGTACTTAATTGAAAACTGTGACTTTGATTTACAGATAAGTATGTGTATTTTATATATTTTTATTGACTGTAAAGAGAGTTCCAATTTAAAAATGTAAAATTTCATAATGAGGCTGAAAAACAGTACAATTTGCATTAAGATAGCGTTAATAACACGACAATCAACACATAAATTAAGAGAAACGCACCTCTAATTAAAAAAAAAGTGAGTATTACAAGTTAATTATCACTTACTTTGTTAAAGGAATACATTGTGAGGAAAACTGCGCACCTGAGACTTCTTCATAATGTTCTCAAAGGTATGTGAAGTCTGCCGATTGTCTTTCATTGTGAGAGGACATCCGAACCCAGCAGTGGGACAGAAATGGGTTATGAATATGATGATGAACGTTGTCGAGAATTTAATATGTTAATTTTAACGCGTTAATTACGGCTCATTCGGGCATTGCCGTTGACATTAACGTTTTTGCATGTGTGACAGGAACATAAGTGCATTATCACACGGCGATTATACGGGACGTTTTTTGTACGTAAGCGGACGATGTTAGATTTACCATGTAAACGCCATGTTAAAAAATTCTACGTTTTCATACACTTTCTACTGTAATTGCAGTCGAACATCAAAAAAACGCATTGCGTAATCGCTATTTGGAGCCAGCGGAATTCATAAAAATACATTTACAATGTCATTCAGAATACGAAAAAATTATGAAATTTACATGTAGCATTACGGATTTATTACTGGTAATGCCAGGGTTAAAATATATTTCTGACAAACGAACAGATGAGCTGACAGATGGCGATTGGTCATCATCCTCCAATCATTGCCGGCCAAGAAAGAAAGACTTATGCAAATCTGTCCTTTCACGAATAAATCGCGTGTATTTTCGAATATTATATTAGTGGTCCGTTAATCGTACCTTTAATATTGCGTGTTATCTATTTGTATTTCTGAATTATTTGCATTTTCAAATTCAACCATACTTGTTTGTCAAGAGTAGGTACTACGTAGTATTAAGTAAGATTCTCATCATCATTCTTCATTATTACAACCCATAATTGTCCCACTGCTAGGCTCGAGTCTCTTCTCATGAGACGAGGGGTATAGACCATAGTCCACCACGCTGGCCAAGTGCGGATTGGCAGACTTCACATACCTTCGAGAACATTATGGTGAACTCTCGGGTG
>DWPA01007010.1:0-10619 GCA_018251375.1 Calpodes ethlius | reverse complement strand
AATAATCGTCAGCTCTAGAGGTGGGCGACCGAAATCCGTGGAAGGCCAGCTTAATGGGAAATAAATTGTCGTCAAGCAGCGCAGTAATTAGTGCAATGTTTGTTCACTTGAACCAACCGTGACAAGATTGAAGTTCGTTTGAGGTTTCGTTAAGGTGCACTTTCAACGCTGTGGCTATCTTATAAGTACTCATCTTTTATCCACAATTTATTATGGGCCAAAGAATTCAGTAGGTACATATGGTAGGTTCTGTTGATTTGAAGTCATAGTGATATGATTGAAGTTTATTTAAACTTTAATTAAGTTTCAAGTTCGTTGTATTTTCCTTGAAATCATTATTCTCGATGGAAAAACAGGTCTTTTAATAATTTACAATGTGATATACCAAATGATCTGAATAATATCATAAATTTTACATAATAAATAAATAGAAAAAGTGACTATTTGATAATTTTGATCAGTATCATGATAAGTCATCAATTCCCAATTCATCACTCCACTTTGAATAAAAGAGGTAAATTACACTTACAAAGTGTAGATTGACTGACCTCACCTTCAAAAATATTGTCTAAAACTCAGAACTTTGCTTTTAAATTATTAACTTAGTTCCAATTCTTAAAGAGCATTTTTCGATAGTCTAAAGCAAATTAACTACAATTTAATAATTTCAAAATAAATAAATAATATTTAAAAATACCTAATTAGTATATTAATATGTGAAGAGAAACTATATACAGCTTTTTAGCTATTATACATGCGCATAGAATTAAGTTTAATATACGTTCTGGTTAAAAATGACATAGAAGAGTGCAAAAACCTTAACCAATATAGTGTCACCAATACTTTTATTACAGATGTCTGTTGATTACTCTATGACAATATAAAGTATTACAATTCGAATTTCGAACGCTGAACAAGTATCACTAATAACGATAATTCAACGAATTATAATTATAATAAAAAACAATTTTGAGTATCATATTAAAATATAATTATAATTAATTCCTTTTTCAGTTACATTGATTACAAAACATTTTTCTCAGTAACAACTAATTACAATATGTGACGTGTATTCACCGAAACAAAAATAAATGTTCGACCTTGAATTTTTTACTTCTAGGTTTAAGACGGTGACTCACTAAAGTTTTGCATTTGATTGGGTATTATTAAATAATTAGTGTAAACACGAAAGATTCAAGGTTCATTTTAATCTTCGTTAAGCAGTCATTTCGTAACCGTTACTTAATTTTGTTACTATGATTATCAATTTAATTTAGACATTTAAAGACAATAGCTAAGTTATATTAAATTATGGAACCCATCAGGTACAGGTATTTCTATAACACTAATACTTTTCCAAATAAATTTTGCACCGCAATTGGAATGTCATATAAAGAAATGGCTTAAGTTCACAATTTTTCATTTCAATTATTTATTTATTTATTGTTAAGGTCTGTCAGTGGTTATTATACTATAACTAGACAATTTTACTTAAACCTTATTACTAACTAAGTACATACCCTTTTAAGGAAACCACTACATGCATGAACTTGCAAAACAGTACTTAACTATTTAACGACAATAGTCTTCTTTTGCGTATTTATTAATTATTTATCTATAAATAAATACGATTTATTCAAGAACATAATATAAACACTAGGTTATACAGTTTCTTCTCTTCTCTTAATTTCTTTTAAAGTAAATCGTAAAATAAAAAAATTAACGCAAAAATAATTTCTGCTAACAGATAAAAAATCATAAGCAGTACGTGAGAACCATAGGTAGGATACAAGGTAAGTCTTTCGCTAGAAATTATACTGTACCAATGTGTAGATAATAACTCATAAAGTGCTGTATAGCGAGAAAAAATAACTGTAATTGCTGTAAAAAACTGAGTGGGAAGGCTTTAATTAAAAGTACAATTTTAATAACCAACAAAATATATGTAATGTTACTGTTAGACCACTCGTATATTATATTAGTACATCGTAATGAAAACCAGTACCCTTTTAAGTATTATACAATTATCGTAATGCTTTTGCCATATTAAAAGTTTTTTAGATGAGTAAAAGTACAATAAAAGATAAATGTAGTGTACAAAGCCATTCCAGGTTTTAAATATTCCTTTCCGTAACGATAACATTCATGGAAGTGCAGCTTAACATGTATAGTTATTAAAATGTTTAATTATAGGAACGGTAAGCGGACGTAATCATTGCCTCAGTGTGCGGTACAGTTTTATCTAAAACATAGTAATTATGGAATGAAATTATACATAAGTATACAACCGTCATTACAACCGTAATTAAGAATAAATAAAAAATGCGTGTTATTAGTACAGGGGTCTTTTGAAGGCTACGCTTTTGTATCGACTACTGTATTCGATTTCTTAGAACACGTCAAATTGTAATTAATATGCATATTCGAGTTGCTAAACTTTTTTTTGTAAGTTGGTATTGGAATGATTCGTAATGGTATTAAAAATTTCGGATGTTTTAGTTGGTACATAGTTAGTACTTATATCTTATAGTGCTATTAACGATTCTCTAATTATAAAATTTTGGTTGTCATGTAGTTTTTTAAAAATATAGCTGGTGTCATCTCTCATTTTTACAATGTAATACAAACAGTTCAGGCCGATTTTTAGTTAGATTTGAATAAATAAATAGCTCGTACTGTGTAGGGAATTGGTCCCTAGTTGAGTTTGTAAGCCAGTTTTTACCTAATTAAATTTTTTCTTCTTGTTTTCTTTCTTGAAAAGCAACACGTCGTCTATATATTTAATGCAGTTAACTTTCATAGGTGAGATAATCATCAGGTCTTCAGCTCTCTTCTCGGCTATTTAAATAAAAAGATACTCCTCACTTAGGATTTCTAAAGGATTGACACCATGCAAATGTTGCCAACAGGTTAACGCACTAATTAACGCGGTAATCAACAAAAATTAACGTAAAGTAAAATTTGTGTGGCACTTTATCCATGTTATTACCGTGTGATTTTGTTGCGTTAAATGAAGCGTATTCTGGCGAAGCCTTTGACACCGACGCGAACGCATGCCTGGACCTGTAAACAATAATAATAACATTCCTATATAATAATAAAAATATAGCCTGAGAGAAAATATATTTTCTAATAGTAATGCACGCAATGTTATTATTGACCAACACAACAAAGAAATACACACACACACGAGGGTTACAACAATTGTACGCGATACGTACTAGTTGCGTATTTATCGCAATATATCAACATGTCCGTTAACGCGATGACGTGGAATCGCGCTTTTGACGCCACTTACGTATGTTTACGCAGAATACTTTTGATATGAAACACGTCATGGTTTTATTTGTGCTCTGCGCTGATGTGTTAGTCTTGTGTTTTACGATGGATTATTTTTGTTCACGTGGAATTAGAATACGGTTTGTACAGTTTAGAAATAAGTGTTGGTATTGCAGTGATTTCGTGGATTGAACAAAGTTTCTTAACTATTTGGCAGGTTTTTTGACGTCTGTTGGGATGAGTAATGATAACGTGTACTTATTTCTAAATAAGCGATTTTTAGAAAGGAATTTATCAACTGGACACGTACGTATATAATATTATTGGAACTTAAAATTATTCCCATATTATAGTCAATTAAGTCTTTAAAAATATATATAGCCTAGTGATTCGAACGTTGATTACACGAATATGAGGACGTGAGTTCGAAATTTGGACGTACTTATAATTTTCAAAAAGTTCGGTGCGTATTAAAAGTTAATTATCACTTGATTTGGTGAAGAAAAACATCGTGAAGAAACCTGCATATCTGATAGTTTTCCATAATTTTCTTTAAGGTGTGTGAAGTCTGTCAATCCGCACTTGGCAAGCGTGGTGGACTCCTTACACATCACACATTACCCTTCACATAGTGTGAGGAGACCGGAGCCAAGCTGTGAGTCAGATATGGGTTTTGATGATGTTGACAGATGTATTATATATTTTTTTATTTTGCTTAAGGATTTCTCCGTAATAAGTTATTTATTTTCTTACTAATTAATTTTCATTTCATTATCATTTTAATCTAATTGATACGAGCTATGAAGCTTCCAAGCGAAGATATGTGAGATTTACTACCGTGAAGTAAAAAGAAAACCAGTACTATTTTTTGAAAATTCTTCGTTAAAAAAACCTTAGTTAGTCTTTTAAGGTAGACGTAACACGCATAAAGGTTGTACGCTCACTTAGTAACTTTCGAATTTCGTACCAAATACTTATAAAATCAAACATTATCACTTCTCACGGAAACCTGTGCTTTACTAGCTGTACTCGAAAACATTTTTATTTATTTATTTATTGATCGATTACATACTGTACACCATTACATTTATAGTTAACTATTCATATATAATATAACATACATTTTTTAAGTGAACCAACTGAAGCAAAGAAAAGGATACTACTCCAAGCTTATTAAAATATATTATATAGTTTTCGAAATTAGAAACAAACGCACAGACAACAAAACAAACCGTCAAATAGACAAAAAACTTATAACATTGATCAGACACACAACCTTTTCCCATTTTTAATACGATAATAATACTTTATATTAACGTTTTATGTATTTTGTTCCAGGTACAGGGAAGATACATCTAACATCACTAGTTACACTGAGATATACAGAGACGAGACCTTCATGACGTCATTACCTTGTCCATTGTCCATCACAGTGCTCTAGTAAACATTGTCTATACTACACACAAGCTACCTTGTTCTGCACACACACACACAAACACACATACACACACACATGCGTGACTATAGAATGATAATCGCGTAATGACCTCAGGCTACATGCCACTGAATTAATTGCGCACAATAATAACTCAGGTATCGTCGCATCGAAAATATGATACAGTGCTCTCGTACGCTTTGATTTTAACAATACATTGAATCAGCTAGTAATTACAGTGCAGTTACTGTTTCATACAATGTGCATAATTATTGCAGCTGGTCCCGTGACTGAAATCGTTTATGAGTTAATCGCTCCAAATGGACCGGATGTACGAAAAATTGTCGGCTGGATCGTGACAGCTCGGTGATTGAATAGATCTGAAATTATTTATGTACAGTTATAATTTTTATGTTGTCGGTGTTATTATTGTCATTTGTTTGTTTGTGACGAACAATGGAGCGGAGATGTTGGGCTTTGATTGAAGTGCTGTTGAAGTAGGCACGTGTGTGTACTGAGGGGGGTTGAAGGGGGGACGTTGCTGCCTCCACACTGGAATTTGTACGTTTCAGTATGTATCTACTTTTTCCAATATAACTGCTTTTTTCTACATGTTTCTCTCCTCTCCTGGAGAAAAAAAAATTGTCCCAAGAAGCTGGGTACGTCCTTGAATAGGCACCTAGTAAGATACTTAGTTAGACAAGTCACCCACTTCTTTTTGGGTGACACCGCATTGGTGATTTATGGGTGTTGTTGTATTTCTATCGGTGGTGACCACTTACCACCAGATGGCCCATTTGCGACATAGTAAGCATTTTTTGATGTATCTGGAATATGGTACTTTGATGCATACGCATCGACGTATGTCATCGTTTTACTTGATTAAATGTGTTTGAGGACAGTTGATCTCCATTGGACCGGCATGGTACCGAATTGGTAGACAATAGCTGTAACTTTTATTCCATATTTAAATAATAATTCAATTCAATTCGACGTAACTGTTATAAACATTAAATTAGATTAAGAAAATTACGTCCAATGTAATGAGATAAATATCCCCCAGTCAAAACAACAAGCACGTAAAGATTTAATGACAATGGTGAAAAATAAAACCAGGAGATATTATTTAGAGATGCAAGTTTACTGAGTCGAACAGAAAAGTTCACATTTCTCAGCGATAACATAACCTACGTTTATATTTCAGTAGGGATGTCGTGTCGATGACACGGCATTGTGAAATATCGACCACTGTGCGAGGTGCAAACAACTCACTAGGCACGCCTACAGACTATCTCGACAAAAAAGAAAAACACGTCCAGGCACACTCGCGACGCGATATACTACAATTTTTATCTTGCAGATTTATACCGATGCACACACGTTCCGACTGCAAGTTGCTAAGGGACGCCGGCGTGTGAGTGCGGAGGCTGTGTGTGCGAGCGCGAAAGTTTTGCATATGTGTAATGTTTTGAGATATACAGGTGACAGCGGCGATACGCGGTGGGCGGGGCCAAGGGAGGGGTGAGAGCTATTGGAAAGAGATGGCCGACTCGCTATGATAATGATGTTATTGCTTTCTTGATGTGCGCTCTCCTTTAGTTTTATTATTTCTCGATCTACTTATAAGGCGATATAAACGTTAAGTGTGAGCGCTTATAAAATACGTTTATTGTGTCGTTATGGCGCTGAGAGCGGGAGGGAATGCAAAAAGTGGAGATTACAGATTTAAGATTCCACAGCATGAGATGCGTCGTTACTGTTCCAGCTGGGATCGATAAAGTTCATCAGCAATGACAACTGACAGCGTTGACGCATGATAGTCCCGAACAGGAATTGTCTCGATACCGACTTGCTAAGTACTTGCTTTTTATATCATAGAGCTCACTATTGTAACTCTTAATTAACATCGCCTTGAAATTAATCTGTTAATTATTACAGAAAATCTTTAAATAGGATTGTATTGTCGGTATAAATGTAACATTTAAGAATGTACGTAAGGTACTTAAGTATCATTGTAAAAATGTACTTAAATCGGTCATAAATTTTTGGTAAAATGACCCAGTTCTTTAGATGATACTAAGTATACGTGGCGAACGAAGAATCCCAGTTCGATTCCAGTCCCTGGTAGAAGTTTGTGTCAAATGTGTGCATTTCATTAAATTTTATTCTACAATCTTAATAAACTATCGCTATAGGTAACATTAATTTACACCTTTGATTGAGGTGACACTGATCTTGTGGTTGGAATAATTCTCTTGAAGCTCTGTGTCTCTATGGAAGAATACAATAGATCAAATTTGGTCACAGTTACAAAGACCACCTTGGAATTGATTGAATTTAAGGGTGTTTCATACCCTTATCCACATCTAAAATAATGAATTATGACAATAAATTTCTTTAGTTCCCCACACAGTAGGTACGAACTTAAAAGAGCATACAAATTAAGTTCTCATAATAAATAAATTTAAATGATGTGTTTATTATTTATTTAAATATTAGTAATTCTCCCAATGAGCATCATCAATTTCCGTACATTAAAAACTCCCAAAATTTTATTTACGTTTACATGTCGCTTTTCTACGAGGAATATTTATTATTTATTATATTTTCAATGTGATATCTTTGTACACTTATACAACTAACGGCTATTTCAATAATATGTCCATCTATAATCTCTGGATAAATTAAAAGGTTAAATATAAACAAGAAACAGTATAATAACTGTAATAAAATTTTGACATTTCCTAGACAAGTAACTTGAAGATTGTAGATAAATACAATACTGAGAATTGAACTATAACAGTCTCATTACAATTTCCATTTATCCATTCCAATGCAAAAACTAATCAACTCAAAGCTATAAACGCTACAGTTTCATCAACAATCAAGGATTGGACTCAATCAAGTGTAGACATATCGCAAACCGCGTTATGTGCTAAAGCGATATTAATTATGAAAAGCGTTACATATCATCGCACAAGTCTGCCTAAAGATGCGTTCATACTAACGATTTTGCATAAAGGTTTTTATGTACAACTTTAGAACAATAAACGTATCTGTGGTCGACTTTAAACCTTGTTGTAATGCTATTTGATTAAGAAATATGCATTTTCAACAACATATCTAAATGTAAGATAAAGTCCTTGGTATTATTGACATTTTTGTCATTTTAAGATATTTTTACGTATTTATCGGTCAGGTTAGTTCGACTAGTGTTCATTTGTTTGTAAACGTAATATTTATGACTTAATGTTATTACATTATACTTATACTCTTTGTCATATAAATATATAGATTCTTTAAATTTATAGATAACGAATAAGTTGAATAAATAATAATTGTCCTAAGCAAATATTTTTATTTCATTGATGAAATTTTATGTAAAGCGTTCAGTTATGAAACAAATTAAGCTTAAATGATTTAATCGCAAAACGTGTAACAAGTAGTTTCAAAGCACTTACCAATACTTTTTCGAGAAAATTTTGATATAAGTATTCAAAAAAGAAGAAGGTTCTCAATGTATTGGGATATTTTTGGTGGGCATTGTTATTATGCAATTTTGTCGCCATTACAGCTCATATGATAAGCCAAAATTATTTCTTTCTCCAGTACACTAATATTAAATTGAGATTAGAGAGACAGAGAGTGTTAAAAAATTAAAACTCATGGTTTTTTATTAAGAAATATCTTACTTTCATGAATTGAAACGATCGCAAAATCGCATCAGAACGTCACCATGTCTATCTGTAGCTTTACCTAACCGCAGGCTAAATGAATCGTGCGAATATTACCTTTTGTGTTGCGAGCCCTCATTAATGCAAGTGTCGGCGCTGACATGAGTCATTCCATTCGGTTTGTTATTAACAACTTAAAATTGGCGTCTTTAAACTTACTCTGTACAATGTTAGCTTTTTAATTGTATGTGTGTGTTTATGTTGTGAGTATTATATGATTGTATATGTGAATGTAGAATTTAACACTCTACTCTTAACAATCATTTTGAAGATAAATATTACGTAAATTATTTTTTTAATAGATATATGATATTCACATACGATATTTTTAATTGTCCTTCCAAACAATGTCTAACACCATCAGGTGGACGAGAGCAAAACTATCCACATTTAACCTGTAACAAACCCTACGAGTATTATGAAAAAGTGTTTTTTTTTACCAATTCGTTGGCGTGATAAATATATATGCCCATATCAAATGACATCTTTCTGATACAACGCTACCGACGGACACAAGGACACAACTATAAGGGTTCTTGCACATTGGAACCCTAAAGCTGACATGATAATGGTAACAAACGACAAAATTATTCTTTTCTTATTTTTTTTTAGTAATCGTAACTTATGCTTCTTTTTTTATGAAAACGAAGTAAGTACGACCATCGAGCTGATGATCTCTTGATGATTATTTACAACTACAGCATACGAAGATTAATAATATAAGCCAGGAAGAAGGTAGAAGTAAGAAAAAACTGACTCTCATACTCCCAGCCAGAATACAATGAGTCGTTTGGCGACTGACTCAGACAAGAGAATAGTAGCCACTCAGATATGCTTCATGAAAAGATAAGATAATGTTAGCAGATAAAAATGATAATGAATTAATTAATAATTATATAATAATCATTATCACTAAGCGGCCGGCTTCTGTTGCCATTTATGATATCCTAGTATTCAATACACAGTTATTGCATTGTACAATAATCTCACTAAATATAGTAAGAAATTAAATTTAACGCGTCATTAACTTCAACATCAAATGCATATGAAGTGTGTAAAACCACGCTTTAATGTTAGCTAATCTGATACTCCGAAGCATATTTCCTGGAACTCAATTAATGGTTTCTTCAGAGCCCCTATTCTTCATATCTTGTTACAGTCTCCGAGGAAAACTTTACAGTGACAATTAATGGACACTTAACTTACCAAAGATTTACAGTCATTACAATGTATCACACTCGTAACATTGAGGTTAAGGATACGAAGAAGCCATCTTAATTTCAAACGTGAATATGTTGCTAAATTAAATGCGTCTCAGTGTCATATTTGCGGAAGATAGTTGCAGTATAAATCCAAATAATCTGGAGGTACACTAGGAACAGCAACATTGAAACTTGTAGAAATGACAATATCTCTGTCTCATCTACGTGCTAATACGTTAAAAACACAACATGTAGATGTGGCCAACTTCTTAGCAAGCTCCAAATCAAGAATTAGGAAAAACATCGTATAAGAAATCCCATCGGAACACTGTGGCCTTTAAATGTAACTCTCAGTTGTGTTACAAAGAAACCAAATATTATGAGGCTTCCGCCATTTTTGGTTCTGACATTGACCCTGAGAATAGTACAGTTTGCTATACATATTTGATGCCACATTTACTGAATAACCTAATATAAATTTCAAAATGGAGGCAGTACAGAAGTTGTATAATGCTACCGAGAGAAGTAGGTACCAACTCAACAGATGTGTTGAAATTAATTGTATGACTTTTTATTTAGATGCTTTATCAAATAAATTCTTACAATGATATGCATTCGTAATGGAATACGTGAAATTCGTAATTCATAATCTAAATATCTACATGTTGCTAATGAGCAAAATCCATACTCATATTATAAATGCGTGTGTGTTTGTTTGTTTGTCCTTTTTTCACGGTTCAACGGAGCGTCGCTATAGTATGATTTTTGGTCTAGAGATAATTGGGAGGACCACGAGTACGTATACTACTTTTAACGCCGAGAACAATTTTTTGTGGTAAAATCCATTACAATGTATATTTCAGAGAAATTCAAGTAAATGTCTAACAATAAAGCGTTGCCTGGCAACCAATGATGGAAAGGAATTGAGAACCTTTTTATTACTGTTCTTTTCTCTATCTATCTATCTAT